>CAJNJA010008648.1:0-12478 GCA_905231915.1 Symbiodinium necroappetens
GAGCAGCCAGTCTCCGAAGCACGCCAGGCACGTGTGCAGCACGCTGGTTTGGGGGGGGGGTTAGGGAGTAGATAGATGGTGCACTCAACCCTAAACCCTAAACCCTAAACCCTAAGCCCTAGATCCTAAACCCCAAGCCCTAGATTCTAAACCCTCAACCCTCAACCCTAAGCCCCAGGAATTGAGATCGAAAGCACCGGCCGGTCTCCTGCAGGCGCGCGTCATGTCGCCTGCGCAGAGGCTTGTGATGCAGACTGGCTACGAGGCCGGGTTAGGGTTTAGGGTTTAGGGTTCAGGGTTGAGGGTTCAGGGTTGAGGGTTTAGGGTTTAGGGTTTAGGGTTTGGGGTTTAGGGTTTAGGGTTTAGGGCCTAAACTTCCCTAGGCCTAAAACTAGATAATAAGCCATTAAACCTAGGCCCTAAACTTAAGACCTCGATACTCAATAACCACAAAAAGCCCTAGGCCCTAAACTTAAACCCTCAAGACGCCTCAATGAAAGAATACAGCTCAAATCAGAGTATGCAGCCCCTTACAATTTCAAGGTACATTCCTTAATTACGGGGTGTTGGGCTCTCTGGGAATTGGGGAAATCCTACACCCTAAACCCTAAACCCTGAACCCTAGGGTTGAGACTCCGGACCAGATTGAAGTCTAAATCGGGAAAGGTGTGGCATACGTAGTAGCAGCTCGCCTCGGCTTGGGTTTATGGTTTAGGGTTTAGGGTTCAGGGTTTAGGGTTTAGGGTTTAGGATTTAGAGCTTAGGGTTTATATTGTTGATGATATGAATCCTGCACTACCTTAAGGACCCTAAACTATGGGAGTTATGGTCTATTCGTTATTATGGGTAATGCAGGGTTTATATCATCAACCGTGCCACTAAACATCCCTGTAACTATACTAGACTATGCGCCAAAACCGTTTCTATTTGTTAGTGCCTCCCCCCTTGCAATCTTCAAGAACAATAACCACTAAGCCCATACACCCTCAACCCTAAACCCTAGGCGCTCTAAACCCCAAACGCCCTATCTACCCCAAGCCCCTTTCGCTGGGAGGCGCTGCAAAATGCCGGCGTTACCAAGGCAGTTGGGATTTCTGGTTGCCGGGCATTCTAAACCCCCCAGGCTTTTCCACCTAAACCAATTTTGGTTTTATAGTGCTGTGTAAGATTTTAATATATATATATGTGTGTGCATTTATGAAGGGGGCCAAGTATCAATATTTCAGCGCTCCTTGGTACAATCATACTCCACTATGTTCGACTCGTTGAGGCCCCGAGACTAAGCCGTCATACCAACCTTAAACAGAAACCCTTCAAAAGAACCATGGAAAGGAATCCTGAACCCTAAACCCTAAACTCTAAACCCTTAAATCCAAAACCCTAAACCCATGTTCTACTCATTGAGGCACCTATTTTACCGGGGGCCCCCCCCCGTCTCAGGCTTTGAATCTGGGGGGTGGCTACTGGGCCTTCAGGGGTTTTCGGATTCTAAACCTGATTCTAAACCTTGAGCCCTAAACCCTAAAATCCTAAACCGGCTTGGCGTCTAATGTTTAAGGCACCCCAAAGCCCTTAAGCCCCAAACCCATGGTTGCCCAGAAGCTGCACGAGCTACGTGGGAACTCAAGGTCGCCCTAAACCATAAACCCTAAGCCCTAAACCCTAAACCCTCCCCGCCAAGAGTTACCACTGGAATCGGCTGATTGCGAAACGTCAGACGCAAGCCCTGGAGGATGAATTGGACGCTCTGTCAAGCAACCAAGTGCTGCTCTGGTCCGATTACAAACAGAATCTGACTGGGCCTGAAGCTCTCGCGACACCAGCAAGCTTTGCGCCTAGACGACTTTGAAAAGTGCGCTGATTCCCATGGCGCACACCGAAACTGGTGATATGTTTTATGGAACCAGCCGCATGGAGATGACATGCTGGGGATATTTGCTTTTCCAGAAGGCAGGTGACCAGCTTCACACCAAGCACATCCTAGTCCTTTCTTCGATAATCGAACATACTGTGCTCGTGCCGAACCTCCTCTATGCAGAAGTCGCCAAACACATAGACAACTTGCTCGATATTGGTGAGGTCTTGGCTTGGTCGGATAACCAAGAACCAGTAAGATCAAAACCCATACTGCTGAAAAGTAATAATGCAAGTGGCACCATGTGGGTAAGGCAGTTCTCTAAATTAGGGTCCCTTTATAGGCCCCCACTATAGTACGGCACCCTTATCAAAGGGACGCTAAAACGGACCCTAATTTAGAGAACTGCCCATGTCCCAGGTGAAGAGTTTCCGGTAATCCACCCGTCAACCACGTGATCAGAATGGTGCTTTGGAGTATGTTCCACTATACCCATGATGACGAAACCAGGGCTTAGTACAACTACTCAGTCAGGCTTCCACGTTAGATGCTGCATCCTACATGGGTAGTTCTCTAAATCAGGATGCCTTTTCGGTCCCAACAATAGTACGGCACCCATGTACAAAGGACCCTAAAAGGGACCCGAATTTAGAGAGAACTACCCACGTGCAACCCCCTGAACCTAGAGAACCCGCAAAGGTCTTCTCACGGTGTTAAGAGCTTGCTTTCGGTTGGTGCCCTGTCGGCGCATGCTGGGCACCGACCGAATCTCCAGAATGTCATCGATGTGCAGGGATTCCTTCGGCTGCAACTACAGCTACGCGACCATGAGACGCAGTTTAGCGTCCTTAGAACGCCCTCTTGAAAGCTTAAAGTACAAGAAACCCAGAGGTCCGCTGTAATAACATTCCCTTGTAATTGTAGTCCCCATAGCATCATACTGCAACATATCAACATACCCCAAACCCGTATTCCAAATGAGGTGCCTATATTCAGCCCTATGCGAAGCCTTCTCAAAGCTGACAAAACCACGGAAAATCCGCCAATGAAGCCCTGGTAATGCTTTACCCTTTACGCTAAACCCCGAAACCGTAAGCCCACCACCCCTGCCTCCCTGACGTCTCCGTATCCATCCGAGATGCGCAGGTGGCGAGACGGTGCTGTCGCAAGGTTCCCGAGCACTTGAGGCTTTCGGGAGAAGGGACACATGTCGTCTTCGACGACGAAATGCGCTGGTCCGCATCCTGCGAGAAAGTCCGTGGCTGCCGGGACCCGGCACATGATCATTGGAAGGTTTAGGGTTTAGGGTTTTAGGGGCGCAGCCGAGACAGGTTCATGTGGCTTCGAGGGCTGGGATGGCGACGAGATCACGAGCTTCCCTCTGCAGAAGACTTTGCCGTGATGCTTGCAGGAGCTGCCCTGCTGCCAGGTAATGTTACCGGCCAGTTTTCCCAGCGACTCCAAAGACCCTCAATTAAGGAATATACCGTAAATCTTATTAGGGTTCCTATTATAATTTCAGGTATATACCTTAGTTAAGGGGTTTTGGAGTCTCTGGGTTCATCCGTAAAGAGGAGCCAGACCTTGGAGATGTTGGGCCAGAGAACCTTAGGCCAATCTCTGTTGCCAGCGTCTTCAACAGAGTCATCAGCGGTGCCATGCTGTTGCATCCCACGGTGCAGTGAACCCCAAACCCCAAACCCTACCTCTTGAACCCAAGCCCAAACCCTCAGCCCAAAATCTTAAACCCTTAGCCCTAAGCCCTAAATCCGAAACCCGAAACCCTAAATGATCTCATTTTGGGGAGCCCCGCACCCCCAGCTTCCACGAAGAGAGCCCTAAACCCGAAATCGTAAACCCTAAATCCGAAATCCTAAACCCTAAGCCGAAATCCTAAACCCTAACCTCTAATTCCTAAATCCGAAATCCTAAACCCTAAACCATAAACCGACCCCACTTTGGGAGGCCTCTGCAATGGGTCTCCGCTGCGGCGTCTACCTCGGGGATTCGGGTTGCGACTGGACGCAGCTGTCCCTGGGACCCAACCAACAGTGCTCCTGAAGGGGCTGGTAGGGAGTTTAGGGTTTAGGGTTTGGGGTTTAGGGTTTAGGGTTTGGGGTTTGGGGTTTAAGTTTAGGGTTTGGAGTTTGGGGTTTGGGGTTTAGGGTTTAGGGTTTACGGTTTAGGGTTTGGAGTTTAAGTTTAGGGTTTGGGGTTTTGGGTTTTGGGTTTGGGGTTTAGGGTTTGGGGTTTAGGGTTTTGGGGTTTAGGGTTTTGGGGTTTTGGGTTTAGGGTTCGGGATTTGGGTTTTAGGGTTCATATTTTTGGGGGTTGTTCCAACAGGGGTACATATGGGCTGTGACACGGATGTTCAGAAGGTTTAATCAACAAGGTTCTCGCAGGGCTTCAAGGGTTTTGGGATTAAGGCTCCTAAACCCTAAACCTTAAACTCTAAACTCTTAGCCCTAAACCCTAAACTCTAAACTCTAAGCCCTAAGCCCTACACCCCTAAACTCTTATTCCTTATCTAGTGCTCTCTTATGGATTCGGGTTAAGAGTCTGGGTGTATTGGCAAGGAACCTGAGGATGGATCTCTCTAAAAGGTATATGGGTAGTCCTCTAAATCAGGGTCCCTTTTTAGGTCCCCCAAAAAGTACGGCACCCTTATAAAAAAAGGACCCTAACAGGGACTCTAATTTAGAGAAGTACCCATCTTTCTGTGCTAAAAGCTTCCCGATTTTTGGAGCCTTTGCGTGTCCAGAGGTCCAGGTTTGAATATTTGTGGGTTCAGAAGTTCAGTGCTCATGCAAGTGACGTTTTGGTTTAGGCTTTAGTTGACTTAGTCCAAGTTTGCTAGAAGGCTCTTAACTTCGAGTTTTGTATGTACGGCTGCAGACCCAAACCCTAAACCCTAAACCGCTAGCATCGCATGCTACACCCGGAGATCTGAATCTCCTTCCGAATGTCCTTCGGAAGAAGCTGTGTCAAACTACTTGTGGAGCCTGTGCAGCAAGCCTCGTGAGCATCTAACCCATGCAAACTGTGTAGGCGATGTGGTCTAGAGTTTAGGGTTTAGGGTTTCAGTTTAGGGTTTAGAGGTTTAGGGTTTAGGGTAGGTTTAGAGTGTTCAGCAGCCTGCGAGACGCCCAAATGAGCGTCCTCGAAAGCCTTTAACATTTGAGCCAAGACAAGATGCGATGTCATTATCAACCCTACATCTGCAGAACCTAGTCATCTCCCTAAACCCTCGACCCTAAACCCTAAACCCTAAGCCTAAACCCTTAACCCTAAGCCCTAAACCCTAAACCCTAAATCCTAAACCCTCAACCCTAAACCCTAAACCCCAAATCCGTAAAGCGCCAAGCCCTAAACCCGCAGCTCCTCACCTAAAGCACGGTAGAAGCTTTTGGGGAAAATCTTCTAGGGCGACCCTTTGTAGAGTCCTAACCTGGTCTCTCAATATACAAACCTTGATAAACCCAGAACAGCCTCATACCACCCAAGGTTTAGGCCTTTAGGGGACTTTGGGGTTTAGTGTTTGGGGTTTTGGGGTTTAGGGTTCAGTGTTTAGGGGTTTAGGGGTTTAGGGGTTTTGGGGTTGAGGGTTTGGGTCGAAGCCTGGTTTTCGTCTTGGGATTTCTCTTTTGTTCCAGGTTCGGGCACTTGGCCGGACCCTCGCGTGCCCTGGGCTCGGCGCAGGGCATCGGAGGCCGCGTGCCGTGACATTTGAAGAAGGGTTTAGGATTGTTAGGGCTTAGGTTTAGGGTTTAGGGTTTAGGGGTTTTGGGGTTTAGGGTTCAGGATTGTTAGGGTTTAGGGTTTAGGGTTCAAGATGGTTAGGGTTTAGGGGTTTGGGGTTTAGAATTGACAAGGGGCTTCTAGGTTTGTAGACTGGTTTCGCCAGGGCTTTGCAAAGTTGATGCTTGTTCTGTGGCTACAGAGTGAGTAGGGTACGGAGTTATATAAAGATTTGAGCAAGGAGCTTTGTGTTTTCAACAGGGTTTTAACCCTAAACCCTAAACCCTAGGCCCTAAACCCTAAACCCTAAACCCTAATCCCTAAACCCTAATGAAGCCCTAAACCCTAAACCCCAAACCCTCAGCCCTAAGCCCTAAGCCCTAAACCCTAAACCTTAAACCCGAATTGATTAAGCCCTAAACCCTAAACCCTAAGCCGGTTTTGAACCCTAAGACCCCCGGCCTAAACTCTTTTTCCCCAAGCTATCCCCCTGAGGACCAGACTCGACTTGCAAAGCTGCAGGAGAAAAAACAGCAGGTGAAGACGATCCTGCACTTCGTCTGGAAGGTATCGGCCCAGAAGCCACCGAAATCGTACGTAGCTGCTTTTTACTGCGACGGCTCGAAGAAGCATCGGCAGAAGCTCATCGTGGAGTCCCTGCAGTCGAAATATGCAGCTCACTTGCAGAAAGTCTTGGCAGCCGTCAAACGGATCCAAGAGAATAAAGCTCGTGCATTGAAGTTCGCACTGGCAGACTCATTCTATCAGATCGCATGGTCTCGTGTCGGATCGTTGATTTTGGAGCGGGCGTCACATTATCGTGGTGAGATTTGGGAGAGGCTTCCGGTGACTCGCCGTGGGAGCGACAGCGATTGGCGCGAGAGGGTTGACTTTGAATCGGCGTCAGATGGATGGCTTCAGGATATTGCCACTTCTTTGAGCCAATAATTTGCAGTCTGAGCGCCGGAGCATTCGTCGTTTTAAGGCGGTCACCTGGGCTGGACCAGGAACAGCGGCACAGAATCACGCAAGGACAACCCTAGGCCCCAATTTTAAAAGCAAGGAGCCGTGAGCCTTAACCCAAGGTTTAGGGTTTAGGGTTTAGGGAAGCTAAGGAAGAACAGACCCGACAATGAACCCGACACCCGAAACCACCACAATGAACCCGAAACCCGAAACCCCAAACCCCTAAAAGGAACCTGAAACCCCAAATCCCAAACCCTACAAGCCCGCAGCCATAAGGAACCCTCAACCCATGGGGATCAGCTTCAAGGGTTTATTTGAAGGATCCTAGGAGAAACCCGAGTTCCGGGAGATCGAGGCATTACTAAAGCCAGTAGGGAAGTACCTCCCACCGAGACGGTGCAGGGGGTTTAGGGTTTAGGGTTTATAGTTTAGGGTTTAGTGTTCATGGGCTGGGGTAGAAGGTTTAGGCTGGATACGGCCCCCACTCAGTAACAGTTGAATAATGTTTAGAAGACAGATGTATAACGCATATACAGGGCCTTAATGGTACCGTATTATAAACTGTTACTGTATGGTCTAGGGCTTAAGGCTCCGTGTCTTAGACCGCATCTTAGGCCCCCGTGATTGAACACTAGGCCCTATAAACACCCGAAGCCCCGTTCAACACCCTAGACTACTAAACTTACTGAACCCCCTGAACCTCCTAAACCCCATTTAGAGGATCAAGCAACTTCGTAATTAGGGCTATAAATAAGGAACTATAAGTAGGTATAACCCGAAGTAAGGCACATAGAAGCTGATGTGCTAAGCCCTAAGATCCTCCAAGTAGACCCTAAACCTTAAAACCCCTAAACCCCGAAACCATAAACTCCTAAACCCCTAAACCTCTAAACCCTAAAATCCTGAACTCCTAAACCCCAGGCCCCCAAACCCCTAAACCCTAAGCCCTGAACCCCAACCCCCTAAACCCTGAACCCCAAACCCCAAGCCCCAAGCCCTAATCTCCGCGCACTGTCCAAGAGCCCCGGAGGCTCACGGCTTGCTCACGCACTAGGGCTGCGGGGTCCCACCCTCACAGTGGACACAGCTTGCGCCTGGGTCGAAATGCTAGGATTCGGGGTTTAGGGCTTAGAGTTAAGGGTTTCGGGGGTTCAGGGGTTTAGGGTTTAGAGTTTAGGGTTTAGGGTTTAGCGGTTTGGGGGCTGAGGGTTTAGGGTTCAGATCTTTAGGACCTGAACAATGTCTGGGTCTCAACAGTTGCTGTAGCATCCCCTTACCGTCCCCTATACCAGTATGCTGAGTGGAATGCCGCCCGACAAGATGCTACTATAATGTTTACGACCCCTATATGAATCATATCATCTGTTAGGGTTCACACACACACACATATATATATATATACATATATATATATATATGTGTATACACAAAAAAGAAAAAGTATATATATATATATGTAGGTATGTATGTATATATATATATATATATATTCATGTTTGTAGGCGTCGTGCAAAGACCCTCTAGCCCTAGCTTACTTATTCAGGGCCCAATAGCCAGGTTGAGGGTTCGGTTTCGAATCCTAAACCCTAAACCCTAAACCCTAAACCCTAAACCCTAAATCCTAAACCCTAAACCATAACCCTACTCTAGGCCCTGAAATCGAGATCTGGGGTTCATCTCTACAGAACCTTACGCCCCACCTTAATTGTGGGACCCTATCTCTGAACCCTAAACCCAAAACCCACACTCTATGTTACATAATGTAGGGGCCGCATTAATTAGAATAGGGCTTTTGGGGGTTCCTGATTATAATCATAGTATAATATACCCCCAAACCCTATTCTACTTATTCTACTTATCGAGGCCCCTATATTACCCGCAACTCTGGTTTTTTCGGATCAAAGGTTCGTTAAGCCGGGTTTGAGACAGAGAGTGTCCGTTTGTGGCTTGGGGTTTTCGTGGTTTCTTTGGGGTCGAGGGCTTACGATAGAGGCCTAAACGATTACCAACATTATTCTTGAGGGCTCCCTGTTGTTACTATTAAGCCGCGCAAGTTGCGGCGGCAGATTGGGCTGCACCGGGAAGAGCCGCGGCCAAGGCACGGTGTGTATGCCGGCACGCTGACGAGGAGCCCCTGCGACGAGCCGGCTAAGGAAGCCTCATCGTCGAGGCGTCCCCAGTTGGTTCCCGAGAAAGCTAGACAGTATGCCCAACAGTATAGAAGCCTGAGCAACAGTATCCATCGGGTTCCGTTAATTTTGCTTATCATAGTCCTAGTATACCGTACCCCAAACTAAACTCTGACAGTAGCCCTTATTCAACCCTGCAGAGGAAGTTCCCTTAATCGTGTCATGTCGTGGAAGTTGTGCACGATTTTGCTCGCAGGCTGCTTTGATCTGAGTACGTCTACTTAGCATCTGTTCAGTAGCCCCTGCAACCATCCCATAACCCGTAACACCAACCCTACTTCTAAGTCACAAGAGCATGAATCTCTGAAATCAGCCGTGTTAAAGCCTCAGATAACCGATTGAAAGCCAACTGCAAACAACTCAATGTCGTTTGGGGTTTACAGGTGATAACGGCACCACGTCACAGTGCGAGATTTCAGTTTCAGGAATCCCAAATCTCAAGTTTTCCACTCTGAACTAAGCCCAAAACCCAAAACCCTAGACCCAAAACCCAAAACCCTACACCCTCAACCCTAAACCGGCCCGGAAGCCTTTCCCAAAGGCTCCTCGTCCCTCGTTGCCATCGGTGTGGCGCACACCGCCCTCCGCAAGGCAGCGAATGAGGGTTTAAAGTTCAGGGTTTAGGAGTTTAGGGTGTAGGGTATGTCGGAGATGACCAGACAGAGAGCCCCATACCCCGTAGTTAAAGAACAAGCCTTGAATCACCTTCTTAAGGCCCTTACAGTTTAAGCTGTTTCCCTTGAATTACTGTAGGGGGTATTGGGCATAGCCTTTGACGTGTGAGGTTTACGGGTCATGACATGCTCGAAGGATTAGGCGCAGCGAAGCTGGGGTTCAGGGTTTAGGCTAACGGGTTTAAGGGTTTAGGGGTTTAGGGTTTAGGGGTTTGGGTTTAGGGGTTTTAGGGTTTAGGGCTTTAGGGGTTTAGGGTTGGTTCCAGTTGCTTGGGGTGCCCAGTACTTGCCACTGTAAACCCAAACCTCATTTCTAAACCTACCTTGATCCCAAAAGGCCTACGTTGCTAACAAGGAAAACAGAAGAAGGAATCTTGAGGCAGGTTTACTTGCACTTGGGTGGGGTCGACTTGTAAACAGCACCCCTACACCTGTAAACCCCTAAAGCAACAAACTCCTAAACCCCAAAACCCCGCAAACCCTAAAAGCCCTAAACCTCCAAACCGGGTTGTGGAGTTGAGGGGTTTAGGGTTTAGGGATTTAGGGATTTAGGGGTTTAGAGTTTAGGGGTTTAGGGATTTAGGGTTTAGGGCTTCGGGTTTAGGGGTTTAGGATTCAGGGGTTGAGGGTTTGAGGGGTCCTGCTTGGACAATTATTGGCTTGAGCCCTAAACCCTAAACCCTTGGTAGGTATAGTTCGGGGGGGACGTAGGCTTGCGTGCCACGTACGTTTAGATTGCCCTGGTCGTTGTCTCTTCATATTCCACATGTCTGCCATTAGAAACAGCTGCACCTTGAATAGTTGTATTCTAAAGGTGTGATTCCTTCTCTAACTTCCCTGTTTCTGTCTTGAGCCAGAAACTTTCCTGGGTATGTGGGCGCAAGGCAAGTTGAGCAACTTTGGGCTCCGGACCAACAATGGCCAGGCCTGACAACTTTGCCGGGTACGAAACTGACACCTAGCGTGGCTTTGCCCGGCAGCGGAGACATCGTTTCGGACTTCGCAGCTGTTCTTTTTCGCCCGAACAAAAGTGCAGAGACGCTCTGTGCCGGACAGCTCCTCAAATTGGTTCTGAGGCGCACGCTCTCGGAATCCTTGAATGGATTTCGTCCTGTTGGGACATCGAGCTTTTCGCTTCGGAGCTTGGCCTCTCGAGCATGTGTTGGATGGAGATTCGGAGCTTTCGGTTTTTAGGCTATGTTTTTTTCCGACGACTGCTGTGCTGTGTTCAAGCGTTGGATAAACCCTTAGCTAGCAATAATGATCGACGAAAGTCCCTATACAACTCCACTACAGGATATTACTACTGTAGCAATCCTTATTCTGATTGCTGAAACCCATATATGGGTAGTTCTCTAAAGTGGGGTCCCTTTGGGGGCGTCCCTTTTATGACGGTGCCGTGGACTTAAACTTAGAATCGGAGCCCTAAATTTCGAGAACTATCCATATGGTTTGAGCCAACCCGATGCAACAGCCCCCTGCGCCACCTATGTACGTTTTGCCTCTGAAGGATCAGTAGGGTTTAGGGTTTTAGGGCGTATGGCTTCTGAGCTTTGGGGCTCGGGATCTATAAGGGCTTCTAGTTTAGGGACTAAGGGTTTAGGGTTTAGAATGCAAGGTTTAGGGTTTAGGGTTTATCAGGGTTCTTTTAAGGATCTATAAGGGTTCCCACAATGGATCTAGAAGTGATCTGGAGTGCCACACTTTATTGCTTTTTGTCATACAAAGGAAACCATTACGAAATCAACGTTTATGCTTGTTTCATCCCCCAAAACCCTAAGCCCAGTTTCTTCCTGATTACTTCCGCGATTGCAAGTTAGGGTTCAAGGGGTCCGGGGTTCTTGGCCCTTACTAACCCGAAGAGCCTGACCTCTTGGGTCAGGGTTTAGGGTTTAGGGGTTTAGGGTTTAGGGTTAGGGGTTTGGGTTCAGGGTTTAGGGTTTAGGGGTTAGGGGTTTAGAGGTTAGGGTTTTGGATCTCACCAGCACTTGACCAGGGTCCCAAAATGCTACGTAAACATGACGATATGAAGATTCTCACAATTCAGGCTGTCTGGAATGCCCCGTTTCAGGCATCAGGGGACGTTAAGTTATGCCCCAACCCCGAACCCCAACGCCAACCCGACAATTTGGCACCTACCTGCAGGTCAGCGCAGAGCAAGTAGATCCGGGTGTGAACCCGCACGCAACCGGGCTCAACCGGTGGGGCTGTTGCAGCGATTTGAAAGGTTAGTCGGTTAGTGGCTAGGCGCGGGCATCGGTTGCAGGGGTTTTAAAGGCCAAGGGCGTCGTGTCTGACTGGTCTATCTACCACTTTCTCTAATGCCTTTGATCCTGCCCACATAGATGACACCCACTATCTGGTTGCAAGATGGTTCGTCCGTGTTGCGGTCGCAACCCAACCTTACTGGAACATGGAAGACGAGGTGTAACTTTAAAGCTTCCTTTGTGGGTTCTATAGAGGTGCCTATTCATAAATACTTTTCAGGGCCCCCAAAACTACAACCCAGCTATTGTCTTCCCTAGACCCTAGACCCTAAACCGCCCCGCAGCGCTGGACCTGAAGCCCATCCCCAGAGTGTCTTCGTTTAGGGTTTAGGGTTTAGGGTTAGGGCCTTCAATCCCCAAAACCCGAATGGAACATGGAAGAGCAGAATCTATTCTGGGACTCGCCGCCGCCTGCGGCGGAACATCTCAGCCCGGCACTCGCGCCGAAGCCACCGCATGCCGGAACACACGTAGTTAGGGTTTACTTCGGCCCAGAGAGCCTCATTTCTTTTACCCCTTAAGTCCCAAACCCCTAGACCTCGGAGCCTTCTAAACCCTAAAACGTCAACCCTAAACCCTAAACCCTAAAACCTCAACCCTAAAGCCTCAAACCCTAAACCCCTAAAGCCTCAACCCTAAANNAAACCCCTAAATCCTAAACCCGAGAGCGTATCCTTCCGTTCCGGAGCCCGCTGTTGGCAAACCATCGGCCCGAGCCCCCCAAAGCGAAGTCTTAGGCGTTGCCCATGAAAATAGACGCCAAAGATTTAGGGTTTTAGGGTTTATAGG
>CAJNJA010008649.1:0-15313 GCA_905231915.1 Symbiodinium necroappetens
TTATTATACACCCTAATATGGGATTTTTAGGGACCCTACAACTACGGGATTCTTGTTAAGGGATGTAATTTAAGTTACCATAAGAAAGATGCCATATCAGATAGTACAGATCCCTATTATGGTAACTTAAATATTAAATCCTTTAACAAGAACCCAGAAAAAAGAACCCAGAAAAAACAAACAGGTTCTGGTGGGTTAAGCCCTAAACCCTGGACCCTAAACCCTAAGGTAAACCTGAGAGGTCTCTCCACCCAAACCCGTCCAGGAGCGTCTGCCGACGTCTGGACCCGAAAGGTTCTTCTACGACACGAGCACCTACACAGGGGTCCACAAGTGACCCAGGGTTTTTGCAGAGATGGGACTTGGGACTTAAGGGGGTTCTTGTTAAGGGGTTTAATTTAAGCTACCATAATAGGGATCTATATAGTAAATAGTTACTCTGGTTCCTTTATTGTGGTAACTTAAATTACATCTCTTAACAGGAACCCAGTTACTGGATTAAGGGTGCTATGTGACAGATAGCACGAAGGAGTAGCAGTACTAATTGCGAGCAGCTGATGAAGCGAGCCGTGATACTCAGCGTGATGGCTGCAAATGCTCGAAGTACCACACTCGCAGATAGTGGTCCAGCATTGCAGTGAGAGCATGGTTGTTGTGGTAACTTGTACAGTCAGCCGGTTTGCAGAAGTAGCAGAAGAATGAAGAATCGGCAGTAGTAGGCGTAGTAGTCGTCGTCGTAGTCGGAGTGGAAAGAGGAATAAGAGAAAGGCTTATGTACGCAGTGCGACTACGACCGGATTGGTTGGGTAAGCAAGGGCTCGGTGGCTGGCAGATATGAAGCGACGTGCGCTATGGCTCCAGGACCCCAAGCTCTTGAGCACGGCTGCTTGAGCGAGGGCTGGTCTGAAGCCACCGTTGCCTGGGTCCTTGTTAAAGGATTTAATTTAAGTTCCCATAATAAAGAAACCATATTATTTGGGATAGTTCCCTATTCTGGTAACTTAAATTCAATCCTTGAATAAGAACCCAGTTGCCGGGTGCGATGTTCAGGCCGCGTGTGGGGGAGCCACTGTCTCAACCATCCAGCAGCTGGTCCGTCAGAACGCTCAGTCCCTGAGGGTCCATGTACCCAAATAGATATGTACTTTGGCCTTAAAGTAGTCCCTATATAAGTACTTAAATTTGGGGCCAATGTATATACTACTTGGGTACATCCCTAATCCCTGGACACTAAACCCTAAAAGTCCCCTGACCCCAAGACCCCCCCAAAACCCTAAACCCTAAACCTCAGAAGCCCTATTTGGGTACATGGACCCCTGGAATGGCTGGACAGGGAGAAGAAAGTAGCTTCAGACTGGAGTCGAATTCCTGAGCGCACAGAACCTGGAAGCTTCCCCCGCACAAATCCCAACCCCTCTTAACCCTAGGCCCTAAAAACCCCAAACCCCTATAAAGCCTAAACCCCTATAAAGCCTAAACCCCTATAAAGCCTAAGCCCCTAAGCCCCTAAACCCTCAACCCTAAAACCCTAAAGCTTTAAACGGCCCTAAACCCTAGATGCCAACTTGTACTGTGATTCCTTCCTCAGGTACGGCACAAGTCCCGAGCGGCGTGGCCGCACATCCCCACCTCGTGCTGCGGCCAGGCCGACCGTCCTCATCTTCCAATGTTGGGTCACATATTGGTCGTTGCTATGAGAAAGTAGGGTCCCTTTTTCGGGTTCTTTAAAGGGATCTATAAGGGATCCTTTTGGGTTTCTATAAGGGTACTATAACAAGCCAGGAATCCTTTTTCGGTTTTTTTCTGTTGTTTTGTACTAGCTTGTTGGAATGTGCAGAGCAGTCCACATGCTTGAGGTTATTCCATGCTGTGAATTATGGGGTCGCATCCTTCGTACGACATTGCGGAATGACAGTCTCTTTTGGGCGCTTGGGCAAAGCGCTTGCTAAGCACGCAACGTTCCAGTTGATACCGTTGTGCCACCGGTTGCAGAAGATGTGTGATATGCATAGACGGTGGCTTGCAAGATGTATGCAAACATCTATACAGTCTATAGACTAGGCTTGCCAAGTGTTGCTTGCAAGATGAGAGACATGAGAAGCTGAAAGTACGACTCCCATTGTGCGAGATGTGTTTGCAGAAACGACGAGCAATCTGCAAGACACAGAGCTGCAGGAATCAGTGCTAGCGCGTTGTTGAGAAAGCTGCATGTGGACGAAGCACTCGTTGTTGGTGTGTATTTTGCCATCAACCCCTAAACCCTAAACCCAACTAAACACTATGAATTGAACTTCGGCCGCATCAAGCACGTCTCGAGCTGGGCTGTATGCAGCCAGAGGACTAAGTTCTTGGCCTACATCCATATTGATCAGAAGTTTGTTACCAAGCAACTTTCGAACAGGTCACGTGTTTAACACCTGTAGGCAAATAGGAATTTGGTATGGTTTCTACATGTTTCTCCCCAAATTGTAATTTTGGATGTCCCAAAGGCAGAGCTCAAGACGTTGAGGCAATACACGGAGGGATACGGCACCGCCGGAGCACTCTGTGTGGTGACGCCGGAACGGCATGAAAGGCTGTCGCCACATTTACTTTTTGATCCTCGTATGAAGCAGCCTGGAACAAAAGTGCCGGCTTACGAGCAAGGTGGCAGGTCCAAAGGTTTGAGTATCCAAACTTCTCAGTCAGGGACAAGAACAACGGAAAACACCACAAGCCAGAGAAGCCAGAACTCCCAAACCTCGGCAGCACTGTAGCCGGTTTATGTGAAGCCAGTGCACACCTGCACTCTCTGTCTGAAGCCCCGAAGCCCCGCTTGCAAGATCTCCTTCTCCACGTGGACCAGAGCGATTCTTCTATGAGCTTCAGCAGCACTCCATCAGGGCGAGCATCATTCGCAAGATTACCCCGTCATAAATCGTATGAATAGCACCATTTCTGTTCAGTTTTTAACATGATGATCCTGACTAAACTATGCCTATCAGTTTGCCTATCAGTGTAGCTGCTGCCAACATGTCCAGTCGCTTCTTGGTACTGAGGCAGAACAGGCCGGTCAGGTAGTCGAGGTCCTAGACTCCAAGCAGAACGACGCTTGACCCGAAGAGTCTTAAAATCACATACAGACCCAGAAGATCCATTTTCGAATTCTACCTACCGAAAGCTTGTAACAGTGGGTTCACACTGTCTCCGACCATGAGTCTCAAACAGAAAAGGATTTAGGACGTAGGGTGTTCCACATCCACCAAGGACAAAACAACTTATACCGGCACCCATCGACATGGCGGACCAACAGCCGTGGCCTCAGGCAAACTTCCTCTGGCTTATAGGCCCTTTGCGATATGGGGTGTGAAGTTTCTTAAAAAGACCGGACGGCGTGTATAGTCTATAGAGATCTTTGAGGGGCTTTGGGTTTCAAGACGCTTCCGGGCTTTAGGGTCTGCGGCTTCAGGGACTCCTTAGGCGTTTCGGTCCTTGGGAAGAGGTGCTTCGAGGGAGACAGACTTACGCAGCTGGCATGCCCTTTTGGAGAACCAGGGCTCCAGGAGTTGCCATGTGGGTAGTTCTTTAAATTAGGGTCCCTTTTGGGTACGAAAAAAGTATATATATATTTATTTATTTATTTATGTATTTATTTATTTATTTGAGAGTGCCGTACTACATGGGGGGACCTAAAAAGGCACCTAATTTAGAGAACTACCCATGTGCCGGTCATCATTTCGTAAATCCGGAGTCCAAAGCCCTAGCCCTACCCATAGGCTCCATAGTCGTTCCTTTGAGGGATTACCTTATAGGATCCTAAATGCAAACCACAAAAAGGAACTCCCCTGGAGCCTATGGGTGCACGCTGAAGCCCCGGGACCCCTCGAGCCCTGACGGCCAAGCCGAGAGGTTCTCCAGAACAGGATGAAGTTGAGGTCAAGACAATCCCTCAGGGTCCATATACCCAAATAGATATACTTTGGGGTTTAGGGTCTAGGGTTTAGGGTCTGAGGTCTAGGGTTTAGGGTTTAGAGGGTCTAGGGCCCATGATGTACCCAAATAGATATACTTTGGCCTTAAAGTAGTCCCTGTATCTTAGTAGCTGATTGACTACACTTTAAACTTTTTGGGATAATATGATCCCTTATAGAACTGAAAGTGTACATTTGTTTGTGCTTATGAACTCAGCAACCAAGACATAAGTACTTTAGGGCCAATGCACGTACCGTTGGGGCGCATGGACCCTTGGGAAAGGTCTTCAGTTTATGGGTGGGTTGACCCAGAAAGAAGCTGTCGAGCAAAGACGCGACACCTCGGACTTCCAGAAAACCAGGAGCCACTGAGGACCGGTTGACACAGCACCCCACTCTGACTTCAGGAGTCTTTGCCTCATCAAGTGCTTGGTTTCCCTTGCTGGGCTTATTCTGCGGCAAGTTCCCGCAGAGCCCGACACGCCAGTCCAGAGAAGGAGCATGGAATCACAAGGAGTACAAAACCCTTGAAGCAGTAAGCCGCAAAGGCGAAGACCTTGTACTGAATCTCCCAAAAACCTAAGCCGTGCACTTAACTCGACACCGTCCAAAACCCTAAGGGTCCATGTACCCAAATAGATATATACTTTGGCCTTAAAGTAGTCCCTACATCACTACTTTTGGGCGGTCAAGGTATATACTGTTTGGGCACATGGACCCTTAACCTTAACTTAAACCCCTAAACCCTGGACCCTACAACCTCAACCCCTAAACCCTAAACCCTAGACCCTAGACCGTCCAAAAAGAAAAGGCCTCTACCCATAGGCCCCTAAGAAGTTCCTTTTTGGGATTACCTTATAGGATTCTAAATAAGAACCATAAAAAGGAACTACTTAGGGGCCCTAAACCCCTAAACCCTACACCCTAAACCCCTAAACCCTCAACCCTACACCTTAAACCCCTAAACCCTAAACCCTAATCCCTCCAAAAAAGAAAAGCCCTCTAGCCCCCAAGAGGCTGGCGGCAACGGGCTCCCCAAGGAAGGCTACAAAGATCTCTGCGAAGTCGGCTTGAGGCGAGGGGACGATGTGGGCTTGGGGCTTTGGGGTTCAGGCTTCAGGGTTTATAAGATCTTTTCGCAGTTCAGGGTTACTTAGGGGCTGAGTAGGTAACCGTTAACCTTTTGGGGCGTATATAAACCGAATATAATTCAGAAGGTTAACCTTTGTTGGGGCTAAGGTACTCGGCCTCTAAGGTTATAGGGCGAGTTACAGAGGGTTCAGGATCTGGCGTATGATCACTTCCTGTTTCGCCCATTCGCGAAGGGTCCATGTACCCAAATAGTATGTACATTGGCCCTCAGTACTTGTATGGGGACTACTTTAAGGCCAAAGTATATCTGCTTGGCTACATGGACCGTAAACCCCCTAAACCCTAGACCCTAAACCCTAGACCCTAAACCCTAAACCCCAAAGCATATCTATTTGGCTACCATGGACCCTTAGGGTTTGGCCATAGGCCCCTAAGTAGTTCCTTTTTGTGGTTTATATTTAGAATCATATAAGGTAATCCCCAAAAAGGACCTAGACCCTAAACCCTCTAAACCCTAGACCCTAAACCCTAAACCGCAAAGTATATCTATTTGTCCATAGGGTAATCCCAAGAAGGAACTACTTAGGGGCCTATGGGTGGCCACGGAGGGGACTGAACGGCCCAGGGCTGGAATCGCCAAGCTTACGGGCCGCATTGAACTTGTGCTGAAGGTACCCAGAGAACCCAATACCCCTCAACTAAAGGAATAATGGGTTTAGGGGTTATAGGAGTTATAATACCTACGAAAAAGGGTACCCAGAGAACCCACTACCCCTTAATTAAGGATATAGCTCAAAGCATAACCGTAAGGCCCTTATAATTTGAGGTATATTCCTTAATTAAGGGGTGTTGGGTTCTCTGGGTATTGCAGCCTCCAGGCTTAGAGGCTGCGGCTCTTTGGATCTAGCACTTAGTCGCTGAATGAGTACACTTTACACTTTTTGGGATAATATGATCCCTTGTAGAACTGAAAGTGTACACGTTTTTGGGGCTTATGAACTCAGCAACTAAGAGTAGGGACGTGGAGTGGAAACATTAATCCCTAGACACCTGCCATGACTCGGAAACCCGGCTCCTTCCTCTGCCAGCAGCTAAACCTCAGTTCCCCAAGAGCCAACCTTTAAACTTTTTTGGGTTTCTTATATTTTAGTAGTAACCTGAAAATTTAACCTTTTATCCCAAGCTTTAAACTTTTCTTAGGTTCTAATTATTTAGTAGTAACCTGAAAGTTTAGCCTTTTATTTCCCTGGCTTACTGGGGAAGTAAGCAGCTGAACCAGAAGCCTAGCCTCGACCCCAAACTGCCTTCATTCCTGAAGCTTCATGTCAACAACCGATTAAACAGCCTCTATAGAGCCCTTCAGCTGATAAAGAAACTGATTCCCGGGCCATCCCTGGCAGGTTTTGGGGCTGATAAAGTGCAGCGGCTATAGTCTATAACCCTAAATAACCCCCAAACCTATAACCCTATGACCCTAAATATCCCTACACCTTATAACCCTATCACCCTATAGACTTATACACTCATCTAGGGTATTTGCAAGTGGGTAGTTACCGCTATAGGAGCCTTTTAGAAAGTCTATATACCTTATAGAAGCCTTATAGAAGCCCTATATACCCTAAACTCCCCACCTGTAGTTTCCTTTAATTTAACCCCTTAACCCTAAGCCCGAAAACCCAAACCCTCAACCCGAAACCCTAAACCCTCAACCCGAAACCCTCAACCCTAAACCCTAGACCCGAAACCCTCAACCCGAAACCCGAAACCCTAGACTTATGCACTCAGGGAGGATGCCGCCATGCCACGGCCCAAGCGGCGGCCGCGAAAGGAGGCGAAGAGCGATCCGGAGCCGGTGAAGACCGCCCGGTGCCTACTTAGGGCTCTATACCTAGGGTCCTTATATAAATTCTAGATTATAGGGTTCATAAGAAGAACCTACAGAAAAAATAGGTTATGGTAGCTCAAAGGTAGGGTTTATAGGGTTCTCGTTTTTGTTGTTTTGTTTTTTGCAGGCTCTCAGGGTGTAGGGTTCAGGTGTCTTTCGGGTTTGGTTGAACTGCGGGCTCGGGCTTCGTTTTGTTTTTCTGCCAAGGTTTCATAAGCTTGTATGAGGATGGTTACAAATGGCGTAGGCCTTTTTGATTTGATAAAAAAGCTTCTGGGGGTAGAGGGCTTTAACCGCGCACTGTTTGAGGTTTAAGACATGTGGTTAAGGGCTTGTAGAGAGCTGGCCTTCGGTGAGATAAGTGCAACCCCAAACCCTAAACCCTAAACCTTAAACCCTAAACCCTAAACCCTTAAACCCTAAACCCTAAAGCCTAAACCCTAAACCTTAACCGTTTAGTCGTGAAGGTCTTGGTGTATGGAGCTGGCGGTCTGACTTATGACTGGTTAGATGCAGTTGTCGGTTCACCACATTTAGGGTCGCTACTGCTAATTGCCCGACTTACTGGGAGGCGTCGTGCCCTCGTGCTTGTCATGCCGGTTTGCTGAGTTATACATATATATATACACATACATACACACAATCATACATACATACACATGTCCCTAAACCCTATAAACCCCTGAACCCTATAAACCTATAAGCCCTAAACCCTAGGATGTCAGACTGAGGCACTGCCGGGGTTCTGGGTTTAGGGCGGATAGCGGGTCACTTCGGGAGGTCGTCAGTTTTAGTCACTATTTGTGGGTTTAGGGTTTAGGGCTTAGGGTGTTCATTATCAAGTTCTGCAAGGTTTTTCCTGAATTCATCAGGATTTTCAGTTTAGAGGCGGCGTTTATGGCTTCGTCGAACGGGGGGAGGACCCTTCTGGAGGATTCCGCGGTGGGGACTCAGGTAAGGATTGCATGCAATCCTCCGTTGAGCCAAATGAACCCTTAAATTAGCCCACCCTAAACCCTAAACCGCCCTTAAATAAGCTTGGAGGATTTACAGCAAAGCAACAGCCCTGCAACGGCCTTAAGAAACCCAGTTGGAAGGCCTTAGCCTTGGAAACGTGAACTGCCTAATTCAGTAGCTGAAAGAGTACACTCTACACTTTTTGGCATAATATGATCCCTTATTGAAAGTGTACACTGTTTTGTGCTTGTGAACTCAGCAACTAAGTTAACCCCATCCCCCCAAGACAGGTAAATGAGGTAAACCCTATAAACCCGTCATCCCATGACTACCCTAAACCCCTAAACCCTTAAACCCCTAAACCCGAAAGCCTTAAGCCCTTAAAACCCTAAACCCTAAAATCCTAAAACCCTAAACCCCTAAACCCTTACGCCCCCTTAAACCCCAAACCCCTAAACCCCTAAAGCCTAGAAAGACCGAACTCAGGAGCCGGCTCCGTCGCCGAAGCCTGCAGAAGCGGCCAGGCTCGTCATGTACGCAGTAGGGGAGGTAGGTAGCCTTTTCGACGGTTTTTGGGGTCTCTCTCTCTCTCTCTCTTTCTCTCTTTCTCTCTCTCTCTCTCTATATATATATATATGTATATATGTATGTGTATACATATATATATATATGTATATATTCCCTTATCCCTGACTGACCGACAATCCTAAACCCTAAACCCTCAACCCTAAAGCCCATCCTGCCAAAAATCGGTTTGAGAGTTTAAGGTGTTTGTTTGGGCCAGGGACCGCGGCAACTTGAGAGCTGCCTACAGGGTTGCCCTCAACCAGGAAACCCAAAGCTTCGGAGTTATATGGAGTTTTTGGTACATTTAGGTCTAAGAGGCCTGTGATTGTTTGTTTTGTTTTTTTGGTGCATTTGGTGCATTTAGGTCTCAAATGCCTGTTTGTTTTTGCGTTTTTAGGGCTGTCGGGTTCTACAGGCGGGCTGAGAGGGAGTGTAGCTTGTTTTGTTGTTGGCTTTCAAGGTTGGTACTGATGCGTCTGTGCCGTCTCCTTGTGTACCGTGCGCATCGTGCGAGGGTCTACAGCGAGCTCCGGCGGTGCTGAGCTTAGGGTTTGTGTAGGGTTTAGGGGTTTAGGGTTTAGGGGTTTAGGGGTTTAGGGGTTTAGGGTTTAGGGGTTTAGGGTTTAGGGTTTAGGGTTTGAATTTAAGGTTTAGGGTTCCGTATGGATGTTTCGAGCCGGCGCCTGGCAGACAGCTTGGATCTTTCGCTGGCATGAAAAGCCAGCATGCTCCCATGGCCATGCCAATACTAGCCAAACCCTAAACTCCAAACCTCTAATCCCTAAACCTTGAACCGAATTCATTTCGGACCTGAATCGCGATGCATTTTTTCTACATGGATCTGGCGCAGAGCAGAGAACCAAGGAGGCGGAGGACGGGCACATGTTGCAAGGTCTCATGTGAGTAGTTTTCTAAGACAGGGTCCCTTTTAGGGTCCTTTTTATAAGGGTGCTGTACTAAATTGGGGACCTAGAAAGGGACCCTAATTTAGGGAGCTACCCATGTGCCCACTGGTTAGGGCTTTCTGGCTGTTACATGTTCTAAGGGGCTTACAGAGATTTCGATAGAGGGTCTTATACGGCGTTCGCTTCGTAGGGCTTTAAAATCATGAGTAGACCCTAAACCCTAAACCCTAATCCCATAGTCCCGGGAGCCGAACTCCATCCCGTGCATGGTCTAGGTATGCTATAGATTCTATAGGCTATAGCTCAACGCCCTGTTAAAGCTATTCCGGTCCCCATTCGGCTCCTGAGCAAGACCTAAACTGACAAGCCAAAGCCCTGTTACCATCAAGCATTCTCGCATTAAGTCGTATTTAGTCCTCAAACTGCAGGACTCGGATCTTCATCTAGAAGTTTCGGACTACACACATTTTCAACACAATTCCTGAGGCCCATAATACCTTAAGGTCCAACACTCTTAGGCTGACTCAGTCACATTGCACGGAAACGCCTTCTTGTGCTCGGAACCGCCAACGCAGCAGGCCAGTGCCGATGCCGCTGCCGATCCTTCTGGGCTCTTTCAACCACTTAGGCCGCCTGGATTTCTATTATCGTTGCTTTGGTGTTGGTTTCTGGGTTAAAGGTAGGGCTTAATTTCCACTGTCATTAATATTGCTCGGTGTTGATTTCTTGGTTGAGGTTCTTCAGTTCAGCGGTGTTGTTGCTGGTTGGTGCCGTTGCATCAGGCTCCTGTCCTGTCCGTTTCCGACGCCCTAAACCCTAAACCCTGTAAACCCTACCTAAACCTTAAACCCTAAACCCTAAACTCTGTAAACCCTACCTAAACCTGAAACCCTAAACCCTAAACCCTATAAGCCCTACACCCAAAACCTTATAAGGCTTTACGCCTTCACCCTTCAACGTTCGTGTGTTACTTGCATAATATGGGATTTCAGAGCGGCGCCTCGCTTGCAAGAGTTGCGTTGTTTTGCCGCTTAGAGGCCCCTCAGGGTCCATGTACCCGAAAATAGTGGGCTTAGGGGTTTAGGGTTTAGGGTTTTAGGTTTAGGGTTTAGGGTTTAGGGTTTTAGGGCTTTAAGGGTTTAGGGTGTAGGGTTTAGGGTTAAGGCCCAAATAGTATATACATGGGCCCCAAAGTACTTATATAGGGACTACTTTAAGGCCAAAGTATATCTATTTGGGCACATGGATCCTTAAAGGAATCGGCTACGAAGTAGCCCTAACCCTCCAGGTACCTATGGGGCTCTAGTACCCTTTATAGTAGGTACCTGGGGGGGTTCGGGTAGGATTTCAGAGTTGGGGGCGAAGACTTTCGGGCTTGGAGTTCGAGGTTCAGGGAGCTCCGAGGTTGGGTTGGGCCTTGTTCCTTTTTTGTTTCAGAAGTCTCTAATATAGGGGCCTTAATCATTAGAATAGGGTTTGGGGGTAAAGTAGACTATCATTCTAATAAGAAGCCCCCCAAAACCCTATTCTAGTCATTAGGGCCCTTACATTATGTGCTTTCAAGGCCGAAGAAATGGGTCCCATCTAAAGCTGCAAGCAGAATACCCAAAATCGTGAAGCCCAGGTGTCGAGCAGGCACCCGGAAGTATTGTCTTTGGGGACAATGCCTTTATTTGGCAAAGTCGAAAACTCCTCTCAAAGCTTAACTCAGGCCCGGAAAAAATGGGTAGTTGCGACTTGATTGTTTGAGTATCGCAGCGCTGCACTTGACCATCACCTACCACTGCCGTCTTAGCATAAGCCTCGCCATGAACACTGCTCTGCGATTGTAGGTCAAGTCGGGAACATCTTATGGCCCGTATGTAGGTCCTCTACACGAAACTACAGGTTTTGTGGGATTTACTTGTAGTATGTTGTAGTAGTGTTCGTCCTAGACACCTTAAATACTAAACGACTGAGCCCTAAACCCCAAAACCCTAAACCGCTAAACCTTAACTCTACGCCTTAAACCCCTAGTGGCCGGTTGCAGGGGAGGCCTTAATAACGAATTACCCTCAATACTTTTTGGGGGGCTCCTTATTGTATATAAGTATAGTAGAACGTTGGGGTCTGCGATCCAGCAGTCCACGAGCGGACCACCATTGCCACGACCCCAGTGCACATCGTGCACGCGTTGTGCCGCGCCACGACCGGTTGGATCAGCCAGCTGGTAGCGGGTATAGACGGCATCGCAAACAACGCTCCGTGGCGCTAAAGAAAGCCGACACAAAAAGCCGAGCCGAGCAGTGACAACAAGGCAGCCGCCGGGTGCTAAGATAAAGGTCCAACAAGCGCTTGGAGATACGACCACAGCAACGACTTCCTCAAGCAGCTGCCGGACAAGGAAAAGGCTCAGCGAACGCAGGGAAGTACGACTGTGGCCTCAACGTCTTCGAGCAACAGCCCGACAAGGACAAGGCTTAGCGAATGTGAGGAGGTACGACTACGGCCACGGCGTCTTCAAGCAGCAGCCAGACAAGGACCGCAACAAAAAGTAAGACCACTGCCACGACTTCTTCAAACAGCAGAGCAAGCAAATGGCCAAAAACTGCATAACATTCCCCAAAACTCTATTCTCATGATGAAGGCCCCTCTACTATAAACACCCTATTGTAGCTCCCGTATAGAACCCTTTAAGGATCCCTTTAAAGGAGCCCTAGTCTCATTATAAACCCTAAACCCTAAATGGTTTAATGATTAGAATAGGGTTCCTTTAAAGGGGCTTCTAAGCCTCAAGGATCCTTTTAAAGGAACCCCATTCTAATTATTTTTAAGGCTCTGAGATTTGCAGGGGAAGCCCGGAGTTTCCTGGGCCGCAGTGCGAGCAGCGTCTTGTCTCAGAACTGATTTGGGCCTAGGGTCTATAGGGGCTAGGGCTAGGGGGTTTAGAGTGTGGGGGGTTTAGGGTTTTCTGGTTTGGGGTTTAGGGTTTAGGGTTTGGGTTTGGGGTTTAGGGCTTGGAATTTAGAATTTAGGGTCTATAGGGCTGTAGATGGGTTCCTATATGATGCACGAGCTGGGCTTAGTTAGCCTCTGAGGGTTCAGGGTTCTGTGGGTAGTTACCGTTATAGGAGCATTATAGAAGGTCTCATATACCTTATAGAAGCCTTATAGAAGCCCGATATACCCTAAACTCCCCACCTGTAGTTTCCTAAAGCCTAAACCCTAAACCCTAAACCCTGCACCCTAACCCCCTAAACCCCAGTTTCCTTTAATTCAAGCCTTATAGAAACCCCCTACACTCCCCACCTCTAGCTTCCTTTAAAGGGTTCAGGGTCGACCCCAGGGAGCCGGGGTTCCAGATTCAGGGGTTGCGGTCCTCTTAGGGTTCCTTTTTTTCAAGGGATCCTCAAAGGGTTCTACAAGGGATCTATAGAATCGGGTCCTTATTCATAATTAGGGGTCTTAATAACTGCCTCTAGTCTCCATTGTAGTTCCTTTTTTTGGTTTTAACCAGCTTTATATTCAGGATCCTAAACAGGTAACCCCAAAAAGGAGCTACAATGGAGACTATAGGTAGCATAGGGCTTTGGGAGTGTAGGGTTGTCGTCCTCTGAGAGTTGGGGAGATCTCTGAGGCGTAAGGTTAGGGTTTAAGGGTTTAGGGTTTCAGGGTTTTAGGGGTTAGGGTTTCAGGGTTTAGGGTTTAGGGCTTCAGGGTTTGGGGTTTCAGGGTTTGGGGTTTCAGGGTTTGGGCTTTCAGGGTTTGGCGTTTCAGGGTTTGGGGTTTCAGGGTTTGGGGTTTAGGGCTTCAGGGTTTAACGGTTTAGGGTTTAGGGGTTAGGGTTTAGGGTTTCAGGGTTATATATCCCAGAACGCAAGAGCCACCGGTGGAGGGTGGAGGATCGGTTTAAGGTTTAGGGTTGAATTTTGCTGCCAGCTGGATTTAGGCTCCTTTCTTCAGCACGGATCTCCGAGGGCCAGGTGGAGCCTTAGCTCTAAACACTACCTGTGACCCCAAACCCTACAAAATAGTAGGTTATGACCCCTTAATTAGAGAGTAGAACCCATAAAACGGTAGGTTTTTGGATCCCCAGGTAAGCCGTCCTCCCGAGGTGAAGTCAAAGACGACCTGGCCGAGGAGCCCAAGCACGAGAGAGGCTGGTCATGCTTGCCATGGAAGATGATTGCATGCAACATCTTTCTCACGCGAGCTTGTAATATGTGTTGCTTGAAGGTTACAGGTTTGTCCTTTAGCAAAGCTTGGTTCTGAGGTGCACAGACATCATGATCGGCCCGACCCATACAGAAACGTTTGAAGTTAACAAGCTGAACCCCAGACTTCGAGCCCTATTGCCTGGATTCCTGTCGGTGCTTCGATGCAGATGCTTGCAGGCACTGCTAGTGGTGCATCTCTTCCTGAGTCGATGTCCAGGGTGGAAGCTGCAAGCAGCCGAGATGCACTGGAACGTCGCTTACAGGGGTCGGAATAATTTGTGCATACCCATATAGGCCCCTAAGTAGTTCCTTTTTGTGGTTCATATTCAGAATCCTATCAGGTAATCCCAAGAAGGAACTACTTAGGGGCCTATCGGTAGCAGTATTCCCGTAGGGTTCTTATTCATCTCACAAGGCTCCTACATTCCATCACGCCTCTGCACTCGGGATCTGTACGGTCCTTTTTTGGGGTTCGGGCTGCAGGGTTTTGGAGTTTAGGGCGTGGGTCTAGGCAGCTTTGGGCTAGGATCTAAAGGGATGACTTGGGCGTAGATGTTCTTAGACTTTGTTCATGGCTTCTTCTGTGCGAAAGTACCTTCCCTGTCTTAGGGGCTGAGTAGGCAACCCTTAACTTTTTGGGCTTATATAAACCTAATATAATTCAGAAGGTTAACCTTTTTTGGGCTAAGGTACTCGGCCCCTAAGCTGTATTTTGAGTGCTGATGACATCTGAATCCTTCGGATGAGCCACGCAACACTTCAAGTCAGGCCCTTCACCTGCATGCCTGAAGATCCGACAGAGACCACCACTTGCTTAGACCAGTTCTACATCGCAGAAAAAGATGACAAGCAGATGCCAGAGAAGCAGGTTTTCCATGAGACTTCAAAACTTCGATTGACTGCTCGGCGGGTTAATGTCGTAGGTCCTAGGCCGCATCCGCAGCTGATCCCCGAACCCTAACCCTAAACCAGAAACCCCAAATCAGGATGTGTTGCCTCCCTGGGTTTTGCCACTAAACCCTAAACCCTATAAACCCAGAGTGATCCCAGGACCGCAGAACCAGAGTCCCAGAGAGCACTGCCAGCGCAGTGAATTCCTCAGTGCTTTTTGAACAGCTATAAGGGGCTACCTAAAGGGATCTATCAGGGGTTCTTTTAAAGGGTACTATAAGGGGTACTTGAAGGGATCTATAAGAACATGACTGTCGTCGTTGCTGTGTTTGTCGATGGTTCTGTCTGGCTTATTGTGGGTCGTGTGGGGCGTACGTTTTCAGGATTTCAGGATCTACGAAGATTGCTAGGGGGCTGCAGGCTGTTTCAGAGCCGCAAAGAGAAATGCGACGGTTAAACCTCGCAGCCCAAAAAGGCAGCCTGAGCCAGAATTGGCGGGGATTCCGGGGCCGCAGGCCCAAAACCTTGAACCCTGAGCCAGGGCACTGAAGCCTACGTTCTCTATTGCAAGCCCTTCCCATCCTTCACTTTCAGCCCTCAATTCTAAGCTCCAAACTCGAAAAAATGGATCCGAAAAGATAATGAATGGATTAAGCAAGAATCACCATTGAAACCAGTTGCTCTAGTAATGTATATGGATTATAGTAAACCTTACAAGCACTAAACTCCAATTCTAAGCTTCAAATAGTCCCCTAAACCCTAAACCCTAAACTTTGCCCTAAACCCTAAACCCTAAAGCCCCTAAACCCTAAACCCTTGGAAGCCCTAAACTGAAACCTCGAATCTACGTCCAATTCCTCGGCTGGGACT
>CAJNJA010008650.1:0-15312 GCA_905231915.1 Symbiodinium necroappetens
GGGTTTAGGGTTCAGGGCTTTCGGTTCAGGGATTTGGGTTCAGGGATTTGGGCAGTTGCAGGGATCAGGGTTCAGGGTTTCCCGTTGCGTGTTCACCTCTTTGTTCCTTCTGCTGTCGACTCTTCCTTCAATGGCTCGCCGTATCTTATGGTGCTTCTAGAAAGTTGCTCGGATTTTGGGGAATTGTTGTCTAAGGGGGCTAGAGTTTGGCGTGAAGGGGCAGCATGCTTGACGAGATGCGGCAGACCGCGGCACGAGAGGCAGCAAGGGGTCGCGGCGGCCCCTGCCAAGTCGAAACACATAAGGGTTTACAGGGTTTAGGGTTTAGGGTTTGCGGTCTGATGTAGGGGCCTTAATAATTAGAATAGGGTTTGGAGTATGTTCCAACTTATAACAAGGAACCTCCAAAAATAGTATAGACAATTATTAAGGCCCCGGGTGGGTCACGGAATCCGGGGAATGAAATAGGTCAGTGGATATCTGTCTAGTCTTTTCATTAGGAGACCTCTAGAAAGGGACAACCCCATGTTTTGCTGGCCTAGTGTGTCCTCTCTAGTCTGTGAAAACAACGATAAGAATGCTCATGACAATGCGTTAGAGCAAGTAGCCTAAACCCCAAGCCCTAAACCGTAAACCCTAAGCCCTAAACCCTATAAACCCTAACCCCTAAACCCTAGCCGCCTTTCCACCATTTCGAACACCACGCAACCAAAAGCAAAGCAGTCGGGGCGAGAGCTCATGGCCACTTCCCGGGAGATGCACTGGGGCGGCATGTAGTTTGGTGTGGGTTTAGGGTTTAGGGGTTAGGGGTTTAGGGGTTTGGGGGTTTGGGGGTTTGGGGGTTTATGGCTAAAACCGGTCGCGGCCACTCACAGCCATCGCCAGGTCCCATGCAAAGGCCAAAATCGGCCAGCTGCAGGACGGCCTTGGGGTCCTGGTGGACCTCAAGGTCGCCCACATTTTGACCGGCTTTGTCCAGTCAATGCCTGCCATGGGCACAGGCTTGGGGAGCTGCTGCTCCTGCTTCACTTGAACCAGCTTTCCTGGAATGCTGGACTGAGCCTGGTCAGCACCAGGGCTTGCTGAGCTGGGCTCTTCTGAAGACTGCAGTCCTGGCCGCCATGGGCTTGGTCTCCGGCTCTGCCCCGACTATGTCGAGGCCCTCGGGCGGCACTTCGGGAACCGACGGCAGCAGCTTTCTCGGGGTGCGGCTTCTCTCAGAGGAGGTGTCGTCCTGGAAAGCTCGTCCTCTTGGGGCCTCACCGAGAACGACGGGCTCCGTCTGGCTTACCGTTTCTACGAGCTCGGCTTTCGGTTTAGGGTTTAGGGTTTAGGGTTCAGGGTGTAACGTTTAGGGTTCAGGAGCGTTTAGGGTTTAGGGTGTAGGGTTGGGGGCCCCGAAGTGAACCGACCGTTAACCCCCCCCGGAGCCCTTAAACCCCAAATCTTAGGGGTTGAAGGTTTTAGGTTTTAAGGGTTTAGGGTCTAGCCGCCAACTCGATCCGGGGCTTGCTGTAGTGTAGAATCCTAGATGATTAATAAAAAGGGGCCTAAAGAATGACCTATGCTATCTTGGGAGGGGGGTCTTAGTAGAAGTATAGTTTAATGTACCCCAAAACCCTATTTTAACTATTAAGGCCCTACATCACCCATATTATTCCTTCGGGTTCCTTCCTGTAACTAAGCTACGAGGGAGCCGAACACCCGTTTTCTGATCAGGCTTTCGGAGTGCATAAACCCTAAGCCCTATAAACCCTAACCCCTAAGCCCCAAACCAATGCCCTGTCCTATATCCAAAGCCCCCTCCACACACCCTGAAACTCCCAGCCTCAAGCGAATTGAAAAACCAGATTTGCTTTAGCATAAGTTAATTCTGGAATCGTCTTAAAACATATCATCGGTGATCTCACTAAAGTCTAAGGAACCGCGAGGATACCATGGCTCCAACAGCTACTGCTCTACGGGTGAAGCCCCATACTTATGGGGTCATAACCTACTCTTTATGGGGCTTGGGGCTATGGGCATTCCCTAAACCCTAAACCCTATACCCTAAACCCTAAACCTAAACCCTAAACTAAACCAAACCCGAATGCCAAACGCATCCTTGCCTCATCACCAGACGGTTCGCGCGTTCTTTCAGACCTTGGTGGACTGACCTTCCCGTCTGCGTTTCGTTACTTGGAGGGTCGGATTTAAGGTCTAGGGTTTCGGGGTTTAGGGTTTAGGGTCTGGGGGTTTAGGAAATAGGGTTTGGGGTTAAGGGTCGGGGGACTTAGTAAGGAGCTGTTTTAGTGTCTTAACAGTATCATAACCCCAATGAGGGTCTTTTAAGGCATGTATAACTCCACTTATTACCTACTTACTAAGTCCCCCGACCCTCCAAATGAGTCAGGCGAGTTTACGGCTTGGGTTTATGGTTTCGGTTGTGTTAAGAAACTTCCCTGGCTAGCTTGAACTACTATACGGCATCGAAACATCTCGCACACTGTTTGGGGTAGCTTAAGTTAAGTTCCTTAACGCGAACCCAGGTACTCGCTGCAAAACAGGGTATTATGCAATATCTTCGCACTTGTTCTTGATTTTGTCATCATTACGCAGCCTGCCCCAAACCCTACCCAACCCTACAGTAGATACTAGATGCGAGTTTCAGAAAGGACCCCGATATAGACCCGAAGTCAGGGGAGTCTTCATTATCAGCACAATGAACATGACTCCTAGGTTCAATATACTGCTTTAGAGCACTTACAAAACCTGATGACACCACCTTTGAATCCTGTCACAAAACCTCCGGGTCAGTCGTGCAGTGTCGCCCAATCCCATGGCCCCAGAGACTCCAATATCCCTGAATTAAGGAATATACCTTAAACCATAATTGGGATCCTACTATAATTTAAGGTATACTCCTTAATTCTGGCATATTGGAGTCTCTGTCTACCCTAAACCCTAAACCCTAAAACCCTAAACCGTAAAGCCTCCTTAATTAAGGGATAGTGGAGTCTCTAGCCCAATCCCGTGGCCATCGTCCGAGGTCTGTGCCATGGTAATCCATCTCCAAGTCGAGCCTGGCAAAGGGTCGAAGACTTCGTTTCTTGTTGAAGGGGTTTAGGGTTTAGGGTTTTAACCCTAATCCCTAAAACCCTAAACCCCAGAACCCTAAAACCCTAAACCCTAAACCCTAAACCCTAAAACCCTAAAACCCTGAACCCTAAAACCCGAAAACCCTATAACCCTAAACCCTAAAACCCTAAAACCCCTAAAGCCTGAAATAGGTTTGGGGTTCAGGCTTGGGCGGGGGTTTGGTGCTCAGGGGTTGAGGGCTTTCGGGTGTGGGATTGAAAGGTCTAGGGTTTCGGGTGTAAGGTACCCTATAAACCCTAAATCCTAATTCCTAAACCCTAAACCCTAAATCCCAAACCCTAAACCCTAAACCCTGAATCCTAAATCCTAAACCCTAAACCGTGTATCTAGATTGGAATGCAGGACTCGAGCACCTACCAACAAACTGGTTCCCTGTTGTGGTCATATTAAAAATTATCATCTTTCATCCTTATTAGGGTTTAATTATAACAAAACTGTAACCCTAAACCCTAAACCCTAGACCCTAATCCAACAAGGACCCAGGAAAGCTCTTTTCAGGGACTCCAGAACTTCATCACCGTGCTCTGTAGGAGCTTAGTTAAGCTGATGTTTAGGGCTCAGGGTTTAAATTTAGGGTTTAGGGTTTCGGGTTTAGGGTTTAAGGTTTAGGGCTTCGGGTTTCGGGTTTAGGGCTTCGGATGTAGGGTTTCGGGTTTAGGGTCTGATGTTTCGACTGTCGGGGCCAGCTGATGGCCCTTGCGAGTTGGGTGGTGTAGGCCTCGCGCACATCTGGCGCTGCGAGCACCCCGTCGACGCAGAGCTGGACGCCCTCCTGCAGCGATGCGGGTAGGCCCCGCTCCGCGAGAGATACGAGGTAGAAGACCAGCGGGTTCTCGATCAGCGGAGTGGCAGTCGAGAGTATGGAGAACCTCTGAGCCAAGATGTAGTAGATGACCGACAGAGAGATTGAAAAGCCCTCGCGAGCTCGGGGGAGGCGCACAATGCCACTCGCACCCATCCTCTCCACAGACTGACTCACCCCCGCTTCCCAGAAGAAGACACGCTGCACGTACTCCAGGGCCTCGATGCTGGGCGTGTTGATGCAGAACGCAGCAAAAGGCCCGCCGCAAAGCGGCCCTGCCAAGCAGTTGCTGCGGAGCACGCCAAACATGTGGATGGGCATGTATATCCACAGAGCACAGCTGTGCTCATGCAGGAACTCATCTCTTCCTCCCATCAAAGAAGCCCCTTCATTTCCCTAAGGGTCCAAACCAAGAGGGTATTCTGGAATGAGGCCCCCAAGGCCATAATAAGGATGGTCTTTTGGGGCCTAATTCCATAATTGTAGTGTATGTGGACCCTCTGGGAAAGGACCCAATAGCAAGGTACCTTTTGATTGCGGATAGTAGTTATCTAGGTTAAGATTTGGGAGAGTGTACGGTTCTTGGGTCCTTGGCCCCTTGCAGCACCTATCGTCTCCATTGTGGCTCTTCTTGTATATTCGGGATCCTAGAAGGTAACCCAAAAGACGAAGTACCATGGAGACGATGGCTACTCTTCAGGTCGGGACATGAGACTCCCTGCTGGGTACACCAAACTAGATCCCAGAGCAAGCCCCTGACGACAGGATATTTGGGAGACGGAGATACGGCTGATGATCTAAATCCTGCATTACCCACCATAAGGAAAATACCATAACTCCCATACCATAACTCCCATAGTTTAGGGTCCTTCAGGTAATGCAGGATTTATGTCATCAACCATATGTAATGCAAATGTAAGAGCTTCAGAAAGTCGGCGACCTTAATGTTAAACCCTAGATCTTAGGCTCCTCATTGGGGCCCCCGAAGGGACTATGCATGTGTATCCTGTATATATACTTATTTGTTAATTTGTTTTGTGTGCGAAATCGGAAAAATGTAACGAATCCGAAACTCAAAGCCTTATACTCTTTGTATGTGTAGTATATATATATATAAACACACACACACACATATATATATATATATACATATATATATATACATATACCCTAGACCCTAAACCCTCAACCTTACACCCTAAGCCCTAAACCTCAAACCCCAAAACCCCAAACCTTGAACCGCCTAGTTCCAAAGTAAGCGGACCTGTGGCCAAGGCTGCTGGCGACCGAGAGCCAGTCGGCTGACGCCTCCGCTGTCTCTCGTTTCGCAAAGGGCTTAGGGGTTTAGGGTTTAGGGTTTAGGGGTTTAGGGGTTTAGGGTTTAGGGTTTAGGGCTCAGGGTTTAGGGTTGTTAACGCCTGGCTTTCTGCATGTCGCGAGGGTTCGGGGTTTTAGGGTTTATGGTTTGGGTTTAGGGTTTAGGGTTTTAGTTTTGGGGGTTTGGGTTCGGTGTTTTAAGGTTTAGGGTTTAGGGTTCGGAGTCTTAGGTTTGGGTTCGGGGTTTTAGGGTTTAGGGTTAAGGTTTAGGGTTTAGGCTTTGGGGTTTCAGTTTTGGGGGTTGAGGGTTCGGGGTTTGGTTCGGGGTTTTAGGCTTTAGGGTCTAGGGTTCGGGGTTTAGGGTTCGTGGCTTTAGGGTTAACGGTTAGGGTTTAGGGTTTAGGGTTTAGGGGTTTTAGGGTTTAGGGTTAGGGTTTAGGGTTCGGGGGTTTAGGGTTCGGGGTTGAGAAGCGGGGAGGTCAGGGGTGAGAGATTAGGGGCCAAACATTTACTGCTTCGGGCTTCTTTCATAAGTTGCATGACGGACATGTTCGCTGTAGGTTCTGTCGAGTTCCTGATTCAACTGCAACACGCAGGGAATCCACTCGATGTGGCACAATGAAGATTACATGAAGTTTTGTGCTGGATCTCTACGCGAACTCTGGCACACTCGGCCTAAGCTCTCTGAGGAAGATGTCTCGCAGAGTAGTCTCGTCAGGCAAGCGGCTAAGACCTGACATCACGCTTTCCCAGTTGCTAAGAAATGTGCTCAAGTCATCATTGATAAGTCGAACCTTGAGCAAGTCCTCAACCGAATAAAGCGACCCACCTCCTTATTGGTCTTGCAATACTGATCAAAGAGGTATAGCACCAGCGCTGGAGGATGTCCCGCTTGCCCTCCCGGTCACTTGAGTTGTAGGCTTCCACCAGAGCGTCCGTGTGCGGGTTCGGGTTCTTTCTGTTCCTGTCGCCTGTCACGAAGCTCTTGAAGCGCTTGATGTCCTCGGCCGGGAGAGCGTTCAAGCTCGCGGGTAACCAGTCGTACAACCCACCCTGGCCTCCTGCAAAACCGCCGGTCTGAATCTATGTCTCCTGTGAGTCCCTCACAAGCCCTTGCCCCACAGAGCTGTTTTTGCTTTGAAACGCCAAAAGTTTGTCCCAAAGACATTGATTCAAGAGCTGCGCATGTACCCTGAATTCAACCCTAAACCCCTGAACCCTAAATGGGCTCATGGTGTAGGCCCGTTTAGGCTGCATAGGGCTCGGGTTTGGAGGTTTGGTTCCAGGAACCCTTGGGTTGGTGCTCTTTGTTCGACAGAGGTTTCGAGGCCGTCTGCTGCATAGCACGCAGATACGGTTGATGATATAAATCCTGCATTACCCAAAATAAGGAATATACCATACTTCCCATAAAGTTTAGAACCTTATCAGGTAATGCAAGATTTATATCATCAACAGTAGTTCTCTAAATTAGGGTCCCGTTTGAAGTCCCCAAAAAATAGTATGGCACCCTTATGGAAAAAACAAAACTGCCAAAAAGCACCCCTAAAACCCGATAGAACCCTTATTGTGGTACCCTTTTGCAAAACCATCCCTTTAAGGAGCCCTGAAAGGGACCCCAATTGAGAGAACTATCCACATGTACAAGTCTGCTAGGGCCGTGTCCGGCATTTGTGCTCTGAACCTTCCGGGCTCTTTCTTCTAGGTACAGTCTTGAGATCGCGACATCCTCGGAGAAGAAAGCACAGAGAATATCAGCTGCAGGAAGCTTACAGCAAGCCTTCATGATTAGTACCTATACTTGGGCTTTTATGGCATGCCCTCATACCCTAAACCCCCGCAGTCACCTGCAAGGGCAGGCAGCGTGACCAAGCTGGGCCACTGAGTCGACCAAAGCCTGCAGCTGCACGCTTGTGGGACAGCAGTTTACGCTGCCGTACTTGCTACTTACAGTTTCTGCTTCCCTTTTGCCGAAGTTCACCCAGTTCAGAACCTATGACAGAAGGGCTCCTGAGTTTGGAGGCGGAAGGTTCACGAGAGCGAGGGATTCAGGCCCCGGCAACCTTGCCGCCAAATCCTAAACCCTAAACCCCTAGACCCGAAACCGCTTGTCGAAGTGTCCGGCAAAGGGTCCGCGGCACGGCCACAGACAGGATGTGCAGTTTAGGCCACTTCGGCTTTTTGGTTTTGCGGCGTGGAGCTTCGTTGGGGTCCCTCAGGGCTCCATGAAGGGATCTATAGGTGCTTCTATAAGGGTGCTATAATACAGATTCTATAGTATAAGGGTTTCTATCAGGGTACTATAACAAGAGATCTACAGGGCTTTAGTGGTGGACAACCCCGGCTGTAAAGCTACTCGGCATGTCGGCATGTTTCCCCAACGCTGAACCTCGCAGAACCATCAATGCAAACAGGAAGCAGCAGCGACGCCACGGGAAGAAGCGGTCCTGACAGAATGCCACGAACTCATCACCAAATCTTAATAAGCCCTCACACCCTTTTCGTCAGAATATAAACCCTACGAGATTAACATTAAGCTCTTGTGCAAGGCCTGTGGATGCCTTCTCCAAGACACCCTGTTAACCGGGTAGACCACCCGTCTGGTTTCAGGTGTGTTGAGGAAAACTACCCCAATATCTTCTGACGTTTGGGGTTTTGGTGTTTAAGGTTTAGAAAACTCGTTTAAATGATACCTGCACATGCTCGAAGGCCCACGTGGGTGCAACTCACCACGCCTTGTCCAATCTGCAGGAGTACCTGCCAGCGGTTTATTTGTTAATGGCATTGAGTGTTGGAGGTTTGACCAGTAGTGGGTTAAGAGTTTAGAGGAGGGTTTATGGCTCAGGGTGCCCGAAAGTCTACAACCAAGCATGCCACAGCCGAGACACTAGGAATCAAAGCTTAAAGCCTGGGTGCCTGTTAAGGAACCTAACTTAAGTCATCATAAAAGGGATTTGTAGGAGACCCTAAACCCTGTAAACCCTAAACCCGAAAATGGTCTCCTGATTTTGGTAATGTTAAAATTCCTTGCCTTCAGAAGAACCCAGAGCCCAGAAATCCCTGAAGCGGCTTCCAAAGAGTTTGGGAGTGCGGGGTCGGGTTCGGGCTTTTAGGCCCGAAGCCCCCTGGACCCCAAAACATTAAAGTTCGGGAGAGCTATTTTTATTTTTTTATTTTTTTTTTTGGGGGGGGGGCTGGCGCGGGGCTCAGATTTAGGGTTTATAGGGGTTTAGGGTTTACGTTTTTGGGGGTTAAAAGGGTTTGGGGGCTTAGGGGTTTATAGGGTCTGGGATTTAGGGTTTGGGGGTTTCTCCTGCGCCCAGAAGCCCCACAAATTCGGCCTTCAAAACCCCCCAAAATCCCGCCATAATAAGCTTAAAGGCCAATCCTAGGGGTCTACGCCCAGAAAGCCCCCAAAGCCCCAAGCTTGTAAAGCCTGTAACCCTAAGGGTCCAAGTACCTAATAATCATATACTCTCCCAAATCTTAACCTAGATAACCACTATCCGCAACCAAAGTACCTCATTATTGGGTCATTTGGACCCTGAGGGTAACCACCTGGCCTCTGCTACCCAAGGCGGCAGGCAGCGACGTGGCTGTCGCGAGGAGGTGCTGCCTTCGGATTCTTCCGAAGGAGAGTTGAAACGACTCCTGAGAAGTCTCACAGATCCAGGCTTCCGGGCTCTCTTGATTTTGGATTTATAGGCTCTAATATAATTAGGGTTGATAAGGCATAAGTTTAGGGATAGTGTTGGGCTGGGCTATCTGTTTTAGCTAAAGCTTGAAAATGCGAGCTTGCCGACTGGTCAGCAGGCCTTCGTAGGACTTCACGAGCTTCGGAATTGTCCACAAGTCCACAAGCTCCGTAAACTAGGGGCCTAAATAATATTAAGAATCATAACAATAATAATAGCAATAGCAATAATAATGACAATATTAAGAACTCTAATAGTAACAATAATTTTTAACAGTAATACAACTCATTATGATTATATTGCTTGAGTAGGGTTCCTTTATTGGTTCTATAAGGGTTTAGTATGGGAGCGTGGAATGACTTCCCTAGCATGCGCTGTTGGCTGTTTTCGTGAGACTTACTTGGACTTATTGGGCCAGAGTACGTACATGAGAATCTTGGAAGCTAAGCCCTAAACCCCAGACCCATGGACATCTTGGAAGATATCCGCTCTAGCAAGGGGCTAAGAGGGGGGGTTACTGGTGCTGGAAGCTGGCAAAAGTGCCACCGTTTGCCCCTGAACAATACTATCATCACCTTGACTTGACTACTTTGAGAGGTGTTCATGACTGTTGTAACATATTAGGAGGGTGGCAATGGGATGGCTCCAGTTTTTAACACGTTATGGTGCATTTCCGGCCTTGTGGGAACGAGATTTAGGTTTCGAGTCCAACTAGACAGCTTCCACTTTTTGTCCCCGCGAATCGCTCCAACAACCAAGGCTCTGTCACATCACATATGTTCATATCGTGTTATATCGTCTCATCGTAAAGCAAGTTATCGTACATTATAGCATACATCCAGTACAAAAGTATGTTATAGTCCATTGTATGGTAGTATACTAAAGATTGAAGTTTCTTAGAGTTCTTTTGTATTCGTATAGTATACTGCAATAATATGTCCGCAACCCCCACAAGTCTGCGAACAGGAAGCACCACGCCCACAAAACGGCCCGAAGCCATAAACCAGGAAAATGAGAGGCACAGGCCACAAACAACTGCACTGTAGTTTCGGATGGCCTTAAACACTCCCTTGTGACAATCACGGCTAAGCACAAGCTCTAATTTCATCTTCCCCTTACATCAGAAAGAATGTCCAAACCCATGCCCTGGCTGTGCGGCCTCGTGTTGAAGTACCTAGATTGCAAAGAATTTTGGAGTTGCTTTGCATGGACCCTAAACCCCAAACCCTGAACCCTAAACCTGTGTCACGATTTGGGCATTGAGTTTGGAGCCCAGGGTTCAGAATTCTTGGGCAGTACAGGGGACGATATTCTGGAAATAAGGCTTTCGGGTGCAGTCGACTACAGCTGTGATCGAGGCTAATACATACACACACACACATATATATATATATATGATTTTTTTTGCGACGATGTCTACCTTAAAAAGAGCTTCTTGTATGACTATATTTGCTTGTAGCCAGCCTACCGGGTTCGCTCATGCATCGTACCTCCTGAGCATCTGCCCATCCGCCCGGTTTGTGAGAGGCCAGATTAATTATGTGACTAAGCGGTGTTGACAACACTTTTCGTGAATACGAATGGTGCATCATGGCGACGTGAATGTCAACGAAAGAAAGCACTTCAAGAGGAACTTGCTGAGTTGGAATATCACACGAAAACCGGCGAACGCCTACAACCCCAAACCCCAAACCCCAAAACATTAAACCCTAAACCCTAAACCCAAACCCTAAAAGCCTAAAGCCTAAACCGTGAACTCCTGACTTGGCTCGAAGGCCCCCATCTTGTACCCTGCCAGATGTCGAGGGACATTTGCACTCTTGCATTCTCTAGGGATGAACTCAAGACCCTAGACCCCAAACCCTAAACCGAGAAAACCCCAAAGAGTGTTCGGAAGGGCTTGGGGGTAAATTTAGGGTGTAGGGTTGAGGGCTTCAGGACTTAAGGGTTGTTGCTTCGTGTTATTGTTTTTGTTTGGGGGAGAGTCCAAGACAAGTTAGGTTTAGATGCTACACTACTCCGAAGTGTGAGGAAGAGTTGACGATTTCAGGCATGCCATGGAGACTTTGCAGAGTACAACGAAGCACGTTTGAGGCCAAGCACCACCTAAGGAGATCCGGACTAGCGGCAGTCAATGCAGCTTCCGAAAACCCCAAACGCCTAAACTCTGCTTCCAGACCCCTCAACTCTAAACCCGAAAGCCTCTAAACGCTAAGCCCTTACAGTATTGGTTTAGGGTTTAAGGTTTAGCTGCCGCGTAACTCTAAACCTAAACCCGAAACCCTCAACCTCAAACCCGGGATATTGAGAACCGGACTTCGGCGCTCAGCAGACGTCGTAGGCACAGTACTGCACCAAAGGCGGGCGGTGTTCTCATCGCGTGGTGCATATATGATACATGCATACATACATACATACATACATACGTACATACATACATACATACATACATACAGACAGACAGACAGACAGACAGACAGACATCTTTTCATGTATATACGTAGATAGATAGATAGATAGATAGATAGATAGATATATATATATACATATATGTATATACATACGCATATAGACATGTGAGATAGAGGCAGGGATAGAGACAGAGATAGAGGTTGAAAAGTATATAGAGGTGGAGATATGGATGTAGAGCCGTTCATTGTTTACGTATGGTAGCTATGTATTCCGAAGTATTCCGTCGTTCTGTTTTCATGAATTATGGCAGTGTTATTGTGAATTGTGTTACGTTTGGGTCTTGAGCAGAGCTCGGGTAGGATCGTGAACGGATGGGCGTGCGGTTCCCTCATGCTGCTCAGCTCTACTAGGATTTGGGGTGTAATTAGGATTTCGGGCATTTTAGGGTTCTGATCTTTTCCGGGAATGCACATCAAAGAGTGTACAAGTCATGCTGACGGAGGGCAGGCCCGTCCTGCGCCCCTCCACCTACCTACACCGCCAAACACCCCACCCTGAATCTACCGAAACAGATGTCTGCAACTATGTGCAATAAAAACACTTGAAGTATCAAACACAGAAACAGCGGCCCGACATAGACACAAACCTCAAACCTCGAATCGAAAGCCGCTAACAGAACCCTGGAGCCTAAACCCACAATCCTAAAGCCCTAAAGCCCTAGACCCTACAACCCTGAACCCTAAAAACCTTACATGACGTCGGCCTAGCTCGCCGCCATTGAGGTCGGACTTCCGCCACGCCGACGGAGGCTCTGCCGAGTGTCAGGCAATGAAAGGCACGAGGGCTTTGGGCTCGGGTTTGGGGTTTATAGGGGAATTTAGGGCTCAAGGTCTAGGGATTCGTGATTAGGGCGTAGGCCGTTGAGGATCGCTTAGGGCTATGGGTTTCGGCTTGGGTTTCAGAGGGCCGGTAAGTACGGTTTTGGATTTCCGGATTTGTCATTAACTCCTATCCTTGGTTGCTGAGTTCATACGTCCAGAAAAGTGTACACTTTCAGTCCCATAGAGAATGATGTTGTCCCGATAAGTGTAAAGTGTACTCATTCAGCTACGACGTATCTACTTTTGTGTGCGTCGCAAGAGATCATTGTTAGGACTTGGGGCTCACTTGGGTCAAGTGGCCAGTGAGCGGACTAGCTTGAAGCCATGCGTTGAAGGCAATATCTGTCCCTGACTCTCACCGCAAATCGTCTTGTTCATGGCTTGGGAGTTGCGGGTTGAGGGTTGATGATGTATCTATCGCGAGGCTTGTCTTCCGGTGCTCTGAACCATAAGACCTAAACTCTAAACTGTCCAACCAGCACGACTAGAGATCGGGGCCTCCGATTTTGGAGGGCTGGGCACTGCTTCGACAAGAACTCCAGTGTTTAGGGTTTAGGGTAAACGGGTAAACCCTGATACAACGAAGACAATTACTAGTACCATTGTCCTTACTCGAACGATTATCAGCCTTACCACCTTTACCATAATCTGTTGCTGTTATGATAATGCTCGCCATTTGCTTATGCGAGGTGGCACTTCAATTGAAGTCAAAGACATCGCAAGGCGAGATTCACGTTCATGCTACGGATCGTAAACCGCAACCCCTTAACAATTCACCGAGGGGCAATGAACTGCCACCAACAAAAACCGCAGGGGACATTTCCAGTTCCACACCGCTTGCGGAAACTCCTGGCGCAACGGTGTGCAATGGTTTAGGGCTTGGGGCCTACGATGCTATAGTAGTAATCAGCCGTAGCAGTAATGGTAGTGGCAGTCCGACAGTCCTGGTGAGTCGAAAGCACACAGCCGTGAGGCTTCAGAGACAACTCTTCCCCTAAACCCCAGATTCTATAAACATTCTAAATCCTAAACCCTAAGTCCTAAGCCCTATAAATCCTGGTTCATAAACTCTAAATCCTAAACTCTAAACTCTATACCTGCAGAGATGACTCTTCCTCTCCCGGCCTCAGCACTCCGAGCCTAAGTCGAAGCCGTCTCGCAGGATCCGACATCCAAACGTCCCCTTCTTCCCCACAGGGTCCTAGGTACTCTTATGGGGCATACTTCCACAAATCGTAGTAGTAATTCCTAATATAGAGACCCTACATTCTACTATATAGGTACTTTGGACCCTTTGGGTTCAATAGGGGTCTAGGGCTTCGAGTTGAGGGTTCGGGTTTAGGGCATAGGGTCTAGAGTTTAGCACTGAGGGTGTAGAGCTTAGAGTTAAAGGTTTAGACTAGAGCTTAAGAATTCGAGGAAGAACTCCTGGAAGGACACACTGTTCTCCGGGCTGACTTTCCCGTGAGTCCTCCACCATCGTCCATGCTTACGCCCCCAGTAGAACCACTGAGGAGCGGATAAGTGGCCGGTGCCCTTAGGTCAGAGAGGGATCACGAGAGCAGAAGCAACAACTAAGTAAACCTGAGACTTTGTAGGAAGAATATAGGGGCCTTAATGATTAGAACGGGGTTTTGGGGTATATCATAGTATACTTAGAATAAGGAAGCCCCAAAACCCTATTCTAATCATTAAGGCCCCTGCGTGGTCTTCACCAACTTCATGTTGCATACCGTTCCACTACTGCAGGAAGCTTGAAATGTTGGTATGAGGAGTTTCTGTATATAATGCGGGTTTGTATACGGAGCTTGGAGGGTTTGTGTGCTAGCCAGTCCTGAGATGATATTGGATGATGTGAAGCCCTCTTCTTCAGGATCTAGGGTTCAGTTTGGTGCTGATTTGGCTCATCAAGTTGTTTTTGACTGTAATGACGAAGAAGGAGATCTGCTATGCCGCGGTCGGTATCAGCACTAGCCGGAACGTGGTCAGTTCGGGCTACTCGTGCCTGTTTTTGATTGTACACCGAGTGTGAGACTGGAAGACACAAGGGTAGTCTAAATCAGACAAGTAACTGAATTCACGCGCAGGCTTCATGCCATTAGCCCTACATGCAGCAAGACTCGCCCGACACAACTCTCCTAAACCCGGCCCGCCAATCCAAGTTGTTTGTGCGCAAAATCGCTCACACCTTAACCATATGCCCAGAAAGCTACCGGGAAAGCTACGACCTAAATCCTCCAAGTCCGCAGACCACGCAGAGAAGTTTGTTGTGTTGGCAGCCCTCCACGCCGACACCAACAATTAATGATTAAGGTTCCACCTTCTCCACTGTCGCCCAAGCACCACCTAAGCCTCTGGCCCACGCTGCTGGTTCACTCTGGACGGTTCTTCCGCTGGGATAGGAGTATACCAAAGCCTTGCACTGCACAGATCCGAAAGCATCCCTCCGCTGTCAAAGTCCCTACTCGATTAGGGCTTGGAGCTCGAGGTTGAGATTTGGAAGTGTGGGGTGGCACATCCTTTATGTATAAAATAGTTCCCTGGTCTCCTTCTCCCAAGAACACACGGAACGAGGTGCATGACATTCTACACGAAGCTCAGAGTCCAAGCAAGCACGGTTCTCTTACCTGTTTGCAATGCCCTGGAAACTTCGGAACGAAAGATTGTGCTCCAGAAAAAAAATACATACAGAGACCGAGAAGTAAAGGTAGTGGTCGGAGTCGGAATCGTCGGAGTCGTCGCGTCGTCGAGGTAGTAGTCGTAATAAGCATACAAGCCGCAGCGTCAGCATCAGTAGTAGTAGTAGTAGTAGTCGTCGTCGTCGTCGTCGTGGTGTTGGTGGTAGCAGTAACAAAGTAGTATTAGCAAAACTAGCACCATTGAAATACATTATTAACATTATGATTACTAGTAGTCGTCACAGTAGCAGTAGCAGTAGTAGCAGCAGCAGCAGCAGCAGTAGTAGTAGTAGAAGAAGAAGAAATGGTAGTAGTAGTCGTCGTCGTAGTAGCAGTAGTAGCAGCAGCAGCAGCAGCAGCAGCAGTAGTAGTAGTAGTAGACGACGACG
>CAJNJA010008651.1:155-15312 GCA_905231915.1 Symbiodinium necroappetens
GTCGTAGTAGTCGTAGTAGTAGGTGGTAGTTTGTCGTCGTTGCCATGGCCGCCGTAGTAGTAGCTGCAGCACGCACAGGAGTAGGTCTTCAGCTGCAAGATGATGACATTAATGACAGCCACAGCGGTAAGACAGCTGCTGCTATCTGAGATGCTTGCACTACTCGGACCTAACTCACAATTCAGTTACATGATGCAGCAAGCATTCCCGCCTTCCAGCCAGCTAAGGCGATAGAGTCGCGAGGCTCTTGTCGCCGTATCTGGGTGCACCGGGCTGTGATGCTTGCAGTTTGGAGATGGGCTTAGCAAACGTAGGGGTTTCGGAACCTAGCCAGACGGATCTAACGCCAGACTATACCTACTATGTGCACAGCCATGGTACTAAATCATCTCTTTCGCCATGCCTGAGCCAGTCCTTGCGACCCAAAACAGAACCACCTGAAAACGAGAGCGTCTCTTCAGTTTTCTACAAGTCTTTGCAGCTGAACATGAACGGATTCCATCAGGTGGTCGCAAGAAAACTCAGGAAGCAGCTTTGTGGCTCAAAACCTTCATCGACTCCTCTAAATGGAAGCGCTGCGTTTCGAGCTCCTGTCAAGTAAGATGGATTTGTCTTGCAGGTGCTTTGCAGGGGAAGTGGGTGTCGAGGTTGAAGGACTACCGAGTAGGAGCTGAGACTGTATATATGGGTAGTTTTCTAATTTAGTGTCACTGTTACGGTCCTTTGTAGAGGGGTGCCGCCCTCTTTTGGGTTCCTGAAAAGGGGCCCGAATTTAGAGAACTGCCCATATGTTTGGAATGTGGACACTTCGCGCGGCGACTGGATCTGCACCTGCACTCCCTGCGGGAGGCGGTCGCTGGATATCTAGAAGATTGAGTTCCCTCACTAGTAATATAGACATGATATATGATTAATAATCATAGTAATGGAAAAGTGATCAGGTACTCAACAGTCCACCGACGCCGGAGACCCACGAAGATTCCAGAAAAGCAGCCCGCCAAGCCTCACGGCGGTTCTGCTGCACGAGCATTTCTTTGGCACGGATCGCCTGTCGCGACATCAACAGAGTCGGCAGGTGTGTATGCCACTGGGTGGACTACCGTCTATAACTGTTGCAAATAGAAAGGTTGAATAATTACCACGTGTTGATCTTGAAAGTTTGGACGTGATGCTCCACCGGGGTTTCATCTTCGACAGGGAAATTCATGAAGGCGCTCATGGACTGAGCGCAAGCGAGCGGGGTCTGAATGTGTATCTTAAGCCTTAAACCTGAAAATGGGCGGTGGCAGCGCAACACGTTTTTGCAGCTTTTGTCTTGTATTGTAATCTGGCACATGAATGCATTTCCCGGCACGCCCCCCAGGTTGACCCATCTAGCATGTAGGAATGAGCACTGAAAGCCAAAGACCTAAGCACCGCCTGCTGGTGGATCTCGCGACGAGTGAGGACAGTCAGAATCCTCTTCATGGAAAGCTTGACCTGTGCCGTCTCGAGATGGCATGAAAAGGTTGGAAGGTGTCTGGAAAAGCATCGAAGAAGCAAGAACCGGGGCCATCAGAATAGGACAAATCAGCATGTCAACATGTCCGCTCTCTTGCTTCTGAGCTTTCACAAACCTGCTCCCTGTGCATGGTCCCGTGGAAGATGATGGTAACAATGTCGAGGCCAAGGCTTTCTTCAGGCGACCATGATGCTTCCATCTGATGCGATTTTGTCTCGCCTGTTTGGCCAGCAGAAGGGTCAACCCAGAAACAGGGACAATACTTGCTTCGTGCTTCCCACGGCTTACACTAAATGCAGCTAAATGCTATAGCTCCTAACTTGCTTTGCTGCGAGCATCTCTTGGCCCATTGCTTCGTGCTGCTCTGCCAGGAGGAAGTTCTTTTCCTCGCAGCAGGTCGTGGGTGGCCCTAATACAGTCCATCCTGCGGTCCTTTGCCTGCAATTGCATTGCGAAGACAACCCTCGAACTCTTGACTTGGTCTCACCCTGTGGGATAGGTATGTTGATTCCGTTCCTTCGTGCTTCAGCTGGGGCCTGTTACATGCAAATTCGCCTTCTTGCCGCTCGTCGCCGGATTTGGACGAGCTATGGCATCAGCAATGTAGCGATTTGTTGAAGTCGAGGTTTAGGGTGCAGAGCTCGTCTTCTGCTCTCCCTCGCCTTCAGCAGCACGTACCACAGCTTGTGCATGTCCTGACCATGCAGAGGCGCTTGGAAGGCTCAGATCGTCGGGCGCCGAAGAGTCAGCATGGCTATGTTTCTCATGTTGGCTTCTTGTGAACATCCTGGGTGTTGCCACTGTTCCATGATGATGATGATGATGACGATGATGATGATGATGATAATGACGGCGGCAACGGCATGACTGTCACGATGATGACAATGGTTTCTGATGCAACACTAGCAATAAAGATCGCCACCGTTGCACTCATTCGCGTCAATGCAATCGGTAGCATAGTAATAGTCTTACTTAGCTTTGAGCCGCGATGTGGTGCAATGCAAATATGCCTGTAGCTTGCCTTAGCTCTACGTTTCTGGAGTGTGCACCGAACCATAAAGTCACAGTTTAAAGCATCACAATGAGGGATCATAGTCGTAATCGAAGAAGGAACCATATGTGGATGAGCAGAACGAAACCGCACTGTACTTCTGTATACGCATTATACTGACTCCTCTCTCAATCCATCGATTCTCTGCTCCCCCTCCCCACCTCAAAGGATTTCAACCTCAGGAGCACAGCAGGCCAGGGATCTCCAGAGACCATGTTGGCCTGCGAAGCTTAGGCAGTACGCCAAAGCACGCTGAAAGGTTGAGGAAAGTTTACGCAGCCTTTAAGCTTTGGAAGGGCTGATGAGTCCCGGGGCCTGCGGTTTGGACGAATGCAGGCGCGTGGAGCGTGGTTTGGTGCAATCAGAACGGTCTAGGTCTCCAGCCGGTGCGGAGGGGCGGGGGCCGTGTCAGTGTGGGACCTAGCTCAAGCTCGGGGGTGTACAGCATGGCCTGCCGGATTTGTCGTGGCACACGTTCTCACTCATCCACGCAACAGGTGTCTGAGTTCGATGCAGCGAAGACAAGTTCGGAAAGACTAATCCCTGCTTCTCTGTGGCTTGTTCCAGTAGACCTGCTGTGGACAAGCCTGCGAAATTTCTTGGGCTGGAACCTGGCATGCCTGGTTATAAGACAGATCTTCAGCGACACAGCATTCAATGTTGATAGCTCTTGTTCCGATTGCTTCTCTTGAAACCACGATGGACGGGATTCTTCTCTGGTCGGGCAGTCTGCAAGAATGCGCAAGATTTCGGCCATAGCCTCTGCTATCTGCAGATTGATAGATCTCAACTTCCTTGCCCTGGGACACCTGCATCCCTCGCATCGCCTGCTTTTGCAATGCATTGAGTTGTGGATCTCTGACTCCACCTTGCCAGAACTCCTAGCAGATCACAGCTCCGGATCTCATGAAAGATGATAGCAGAGTCGCCAAATGATACCACTGTTTGAAACAGAAACTTCACTCCTTGTGAAGCACCTGACATCATTCCTCTCCTCAACCCTCCATGAATCCCCGCCCAAGCTGCGCTTCCAAGATATAGGACCAAAACCCCAGCACCCCTCATGCTTTGAAGTTCACACTAATCGCCCGCAATGGCTACAAACACCGACCCCAACATCTGACCAACGACGTACTCATTCTGCCTTACGCAACATGTCGCGATTACATGATGGTACACTTCCTCTTGCAGCTGTAATGGCCAGCACTCGCGAGCGTTTAGCCTCATTTTTGCCCAGTAAAATTCAGACGATAGTTATAATACTTGATATACGCACATCAGATTACGTTTCGCGTTGAACATCCGCCCCGCACATCGCCAAGACGGCCGTGCTGCTGCTCGAGCTTGAACGAAGCATTGCGTAAGCCCCAAACCTTACATCCAAACCTTCCATAACTTAACATTCCCCTATCTCCTCAATGCTACGCCGTGGCAGCCGCCGGGCCGCAGCACAGGCGCAGCGGAGAAAGGAGGCCATGGCCCTGAGGGCAAGTCGGGTTTATCAGGACTGGGAGATTTGCAAGGATGTAACTGTCAGGCTGGGATTTGGAATTGTCTGCGAGTCCACCGAATTTGTTGCGGCCTTGGGGAAAAGTCGGAATCCACAAACACTGTGAAGAAGTCTCTCTGCAAATGATGGCGACTGTATTCAAATTCAGATCTCTTGACGTCGACTCATCCACGGCAAGTTTTCTTCCACGGAGGCTCTGAGTCTTCGACAACGTCGAAGCTGATCATCCGGATTCTGCAGCAGCCATGCGCTGCTTCCAGAGCTTGCGTCTACTCACGAACTGTGAAAGTTTGAGCCCAAGGCCAGTTGACAGGCTGGAAGAAGCTCTGGTAGAGGACTAGGCAGCAGCAAGAGTTCGAACGCAACAGACATACCGACCACATCACAGATAAAACAACGCACAAAATGAAGAAGCGATGTGAAGAGTGTTTGAGGGACGGCACGTCGCACAGTTCCCCGGCAACCCCATTGGTCGGGATAAGCCTTTAAAGCCTAAACGGCCTAAATCCTAGATTAGCCCTACGCTTAGCCAATTCCCAAACCCCCAAATCCCTAAAGCGCAGAGCCTGAACAACCCAAAACCCAAAACCTAAGGATCCTTTTTGCCGGATGTCGTAGCCATCCTGAAGTCATTAGCACTGCTTGGCCCGACGGTCGCTCCGCTCCGTCCCACGATGGGTTTTCGCACAAAGGAGACTGGAAGTCTAGGTTTCAGGCCCTGAGCCCTACCCAGAAGGCTCCTAAGTAGTTCCTTTTTATGGTTCATATTTAGAATCCTCTAAGGTAATCCCAGAAAGGAACTACTAAGGAGCCTATGGGTAGACCCTATAAACACTGAACCCCTAAAGGGATGAAAGGATCATTCCCCATGTTTTACCATCTCTAGTCCTCGCCGTATGCCTTGCCATCGTGCCTGCCTGCAACGAAGCGCGAACCCAGGTACTTTACTATACTCCACCAGACTATATTATATATAGTAAAGTATGGAGTATAGTAACCGTACATAACCAATATAGTAATTAGTATTAGTTTTATTAGTTGTAGTATATGGTCATCTAGGAGGAAGGGAATTCAACCGCTTCTCGAACCGACCGTCTCAGCAACATTATCCGGCACCGGAGTCACTCGTCAAGTGACTCCCGGCACGCGGGCCGGCCATAGATTCAGCACAGGCCCACTTCTTCCCAGGCTGGGATTCAGTCTCCTCGGCTGCTGGGGCAATAGCACCTGCAGCTGCAGCCTCTATCTACTCTACACTATGACAGTTTGAGTGGCTGAACCTCGGAGGAAATAGAACCAGGTTCATCGACACATACACACTGCTGCACTTCAGACGGTTTCATTCAGGGGTCTGCTTGAGGTTGACGGGCCAAACGGTCGGGGTCCGATCAGGGCGAACAGTGCTGGAGCCTAGCAGACGGGTACTTCTCAACTGTCGATCAGGTGCAAGGACTTGGGATGCAGAATCGTGAGGACATGGGATGATTGTTGTTCGATTAACTTTGCATGTCTGAGTGCGAGGCAAGTACGGCTTCTCGGCACATTGCCACACCGTGGCGATTCGAGTGCAGCAGTCGAGACCACAATCTAGCATCCTGAGCCCATGCCTTCTTGTCGCCGTGCTGCCTTCGTCACGATGGTCTTCAACTCCTGCAGGCAGTCAACCGTCGCGGTCATCCTTCTTTGATGTATATAGTTGGTGGAACGGAATAGGACATTGGTATAGCTCATGACATGAGTCCATTGGAGCGAGCAAAGTCTTTTCATGACCCGTACTGCTGTTGGCTGCCACGCATCTGCTGCTGTCGTTGCTGTTGCCGCTTCAACTGCTGTTTCAATATGTTGGTGATGATGATGACGACGATCAACGGGGGCTATGTGACGATGAACATGGCGATGACGAAGACCGTGAACATGTTGATGCTCATGACGACCACGCAAAAATTGCTACTACACGCGACTACTACATCGCCAATACTACCAAGATCGCTGGCATACTTACTGTACGCAAGCTGACAGGCACGACCGAATGCAAATCAAACACCAAGTAGATGCACTGCAGCGAAACTGACAGGTGCAGGAATGAGGATCCTGTTGATTCTCAGAACGGCAGGAAACGATCCGACAGTTCTGATGATACACCAGCTTAGCAGCAGTGTTTTACAACAGATACGATCGTGTGTTGATCACTGGTTTTTGCAAGTCCGACAGCCTAGACTGAAACCCTGCAGGTCCTCGAAGCGATAGCATTAAGTATTTCCAACCAATGCCTGCCGGAAAGCGGTTCTTGAAACCCGGGGTCCGCTTGAGATTCGCCAGGTGCGTATGTATAAATTTCAGACACAATGCTTCGAGAACAAGCACACAACCAAATGTATGAATGCAACTCCTTCGCACTGCATGTGCGCATGCGTGTATGCATGTATGTATATGTATATATGCATGCATGTACGTATGTATATATATATGTATAATTAATATATATATATGTATATACATACATACATACATACATACAGAGAGAGAGAGAGAAAAAAAAACATACCTCTGCGTGTCTATATCTCTACGTATAGATGTGTGTGTGTGTATATAAACACATCCATGCATTCATATGTCATACATACATACATACATGCATACATACATACATACATACATACATACATACATAACATACTTACTTACATACGTACATACGTACATCCATACATTCATGCCTTCATGATCGCGTACACAGCTAAATGTGTACATGTACAAACACACATGTTTTGAAAGACGGACAGATAGAAGATAGATAGACAGATAGATGGATAGACAACCAAAAAATAAATGTATATACACATGTTTATACGCATAACCAGACACATACATACATACAAGCATAGATACATACATACAGACATACCTACATGCATGCAGACAGATGGGCAGACAGACAGGCAGACAGACAGACAGACAGACCGACCGACAGGCAGACAGAGAGACCGACAGACCGACGGACAGACAGACAGACAGACAGACAGACAGACAGACAGACAGACACATACATATACATATGTACATATGTACATATGTACATATGTACACATGTATACACGCACGCATGACGATACAAAGGATCGATACAAAAGATACAAGTAGACAGGTTATTAGATAGATAGGTAGGTAGATAGCTAGATGGCTAGATAGGTAGGTAGATAGGTAGGTAGATAGATAGACTGCTGGATAGCGAGAACAGATAGATAGATAGATAGATAGATAGATGGACAAACAAATGGACAGACGGGCAGACAGACAAATTCGGCAAAGGTGTACGCACGTAAGGACTGGTCTACCACAGCATCCTGCACAGGACACTTGGCGCGACAATCGTGTGCATCCACTGTTTCATACATCCCCGCGACTCTGGAGGAACATCATACACAACTTTTAGAAGACAGGATCACGCTGACCAAAGTAAAAGGCCTAGTAGATGGTCCCGATAGGAGCAATGACCAAGGCAGACATAATCTTAGGAATCCGAACCCAATTACCAGCTCTTCAGTTCTGTGCGGCATGGAGGTGGTAACACTGAGTCACGAAGTTGGGTTTAACAACAACATTCACTTGAGTTGACACAGGCACGAAAGTGCTTTGAAGTTCATACAGGTTTAGGGTTCTGCAAGCCTAATCAGACTCCAGGCGCAATGTGAGGTCTTGTCGTCGATTGAAATCAAACATCGATGGCGATGGCGTGGATGCTGGCCTATGATTGATGTGTTCACCAAGTAGGAGGTGCCCTGCGGCTGTTCCTACACCATGACATGCTTCTTGTGCTGTGTCTTGTCGGAATGCGAAACCTTTCAATATCGAAGATGCCATGTGCATCGGTCTTTCGAACTGTCCAGCTCTGCACCGAGCTGCCTGTACACTGCCAAACAATGCACCAAGCCACACCCGAAGAGGCACATCCGTACAAAATGGCAGTTGAAAGTGCCTCCACAGAGGATGGAACATCTACTATCGAGCTTGTGACACTCTGGCACAGGGAGTCCAGGATCGGGCTCTTGAAACAGAGTCCTATCGCATCCGCCTTGCTACCCCCTGTGTCACGGTTCTGGCCCTTGCTTCTCATCCGTTCCGCGAGAAACTAGCCGGCCGTCGGCGGCAAAGCCTACTCAAAGCTCCTCGTTCAGCTTTCCTCGATAGGTCGAGTCCTCGCAGGATTTGCCAAAGTTATGATGTGCGCACTCAACATTGGAATCACAAGCCAAGCTGATATTTAAGCCTGGCCCTCCCTCTCGGAAGGCCTTCGAGCAGCCCCTTCTGTGTCCACTCCGCTCACGAAGGATGGGTCTAATAATATAGTAGTTCTTGCTTCACGAAGCTGCAGCGAGAAAATGCGAGGAAGGTAGGAACTTGACGGGGAGCACTGCAGAGAGAGTCAATCGTTGAAAGCGATGGTTTTCCGTTGTATAGCATTGTGCCTCAACATGGCGCATCATGTGGCATGGTCAGCCCTCTAAACCCCCAGCGTGTCCTTGAAAGGCTTCTCCAGCTCTAGCTCCCCAGAATCCTCGATCTTGCACTCCTGCCACCATCACGGTGCAGAGTGCCCGAGGGTAACAAACTGGAGGAACCCATCTCAAGAAATGCCTGCGAGCCGGAACGACATGGACCGTTGGGAGATTTCAACACTCGAAGCGTCGCAACCTTGAGCCCAGCCTACACTTCAAAGCCCATACCTGCTCTCATTCTCCCCCCCCCCCCCCGCAACCACAGAGCTTCTAACCTCAAACCCTCTTCACCAGGTCCTCCGCAGGTGGTGTGCCGTTCTGCTTCTCGATCTCCCTCACGAACTTCATGCCCTCAAGGATGGTACCGAAGACGACGTGCCGACCTAGGCGTAAAACTGTGAACCTTGCGGATCCCTTTCTTGGAGTCATGACGGAACAAGCAGCTTGACCACCGTAGTACCGTTATTACTGTTATTATTCATCAGCATGGCACATCTTGTTGGCTGACTGTAGAAATGATTCCGCACGGGCTGGTAATTCGCTCTCTCATGGCTTGACGGTGACTGATGAGGAGCAAGGTGCTGTTCAGGGCACAGACATGTCCAGAACGCACGAGACATGCTTCCAAGCCCAGCATTTCCTGTGCTTTGACACCTGAGCACTGCCGATTCCTTGCCTGGAGCTCTACCTGGATCTCAGCCTCACGCCATCCAGGTGCGGGGTGGTCACGGTGGTAATGAAGAACTGGCTGCCATTCGTGTCCTGTAAGGGGAGAGGATTTCGAGCTTAGGAAAAGGGTAGGTTGGGATCTGCAGCTGCAGGACCTTCAACGGGTTCAGGAACTCTCACCAAGCTCTTGATGTGACGATCGTGCCACAGCAGAACAACACTCAACACTCGGGTCACAGGTAAGCCCCGCAGCACCCTGCAACTCACTCCAGGCTGCAACTACCGAGGGTTGCCAAGTGTGTTGGAAAATAGCTGACTACATGCAAAGTCATGAAACCCGAACTTTCTCCAATCCGGTGTCTTACGAGACTCGCCGTGTATCTTCCTCTCTGACGGTCGAGGCGACCCAGGGACTCCAAAACAAGCCACCCCGACTTGCCACTTAGTGGACACGACGATACTAGCAAACAGCCACCCTCAGCGTCGGAATCACAAGGAGATGACCAGCCAAAGGGTACCAGTCATGTAACAGGCTGCCATAAAAAAAAGACCCTCCTTAAAAACGAGCTGAATAGCAAACCAACAGCCACAACGGCCTCTGAGGATCCCGAGCCCGAGCCCTCAGTCCCTGCTCTGGCCTTCCCGGCGTTTGCCATCGAGAGGAGACCTGACAGCCGTTCTTTTTTTTTTACCCCGCTGTAAACATACTAGTTAATTATTCATTATTGTAATTTGTTAGTATTTGTCACCACTATTCCTTTACCAAAAGGAGACTCCGAAGTAGGTAGGGATTGAAGAAACGGGGGTTCCTAAACAGGGCAGGGACTCTAAGGGCTAGCGGGAAAGGCTTCTACGGCCTTCTTGGCGGTGGGACAGTCAGGACGGAGTCATCGAGGCTTCAAAGAGAGAGAGAGAGAGATGCACATATACACACATACATGTATGTGTGTGTGTGTATGTCTGTCTGTATGTATGCATGTATGGTTGTACGTCAGTGTGTTTGTGTGTGTGTGTGTTAGTACATTTGCAAGCATATGAACTTGATCTCACACACACACATCTATGTGTATATTTGTATGTATGTACATATGGGCTAGTATCAAGTATGGCGAGGCTGTGCGCCAGCCTGACGAGTTTTTCAACATTGGGACACATCAGGAGTCTCTCTCTTGCTTGGATGCTACATGTAGAGCTCTTCAAAAGCAACTTCTCAGTTGGGGCACTCCTTTAGGTTCCATGGCTTCACGCCCTAAACAACTGGTACTGAGAGCGGCGACAACGGCGTCTTAACCAGAATTACAGTATTCGTCCCAAGTGAGAAGAGCCAAAAAACATTTACAATATTCAGCAATATTCATAAGCGCAATGTGTTGTACTGTGGCTCACATGGATATGGAGGCGAGGCTGCCACAAAGTCAAGTCGTGTAAGACGCCCATATTGACCAATGATCAAGAAATCTGACTAACGAAAACACCGTTTGCAGCATCCCCCCTTCCCTATGTACAAGTATATTATGCAAGGCTCTTGAGAAAGACTCCCGCCTGGCCGCTTGTGCTTCAGCTTGAAGTTCTCGTCCGCGAACTTCTCACCTGGAAAGTCTGAGCTTTCCGTGCGTCGCCGCAAATGTGCTGCCTCTGACACTTGTTTTATTCTCCCGGTGTCCGTGAAGCCCGATTTGCAAAGCCTGTTGGTTCTCTGACGAGGCTCTGATGTAGACCGGGGCTGCGACCAACATGGGTGTTGTGTTCCAGATCAGGCTCTTTCGTTGGCATCCCCATGGCGATACTGCCGATAGTCAAAAGTAAGGGGGCGCACCATAGATGGACTTGCCACCCGTGCCGTCGCCCTTGGTGAAGTCGCCGCCTCTTCGCACATGTGCCACTGTGAGTTGGGAGTAGTAAATGACAGTTAATGGTAGATGCGAGCAACTGCTATTCTCAACACCGAACAATACCATGCCCTGCCCTTGAGGGTTGGATGAAAACAGCTGGCTCTGCGCAGCCACGTCTGCTGCTGCTGCTGCTGCTCCTTCTAGCCTTCCTCGTCCTCCTCCACCAAAATACTGGTGCTAGTACTTCCGCGACAGTGAAACCTGAAAGTAGAATACTGCGAATGTTGGGTGCTTGCGGCTGCTCGTAGTCCCTCCCCTCAAAAGTAAGACCAAGCCTGTCCAAAACTTCTAAACCCTTCTGAAACTCGGACAACAAGGATGCCCCAAGCCTTAAAGCTAAAAAATATCGGAACACCCAGAAAACAGCGCGGATGACCCATTGTCCGATGCCCCTTTCCGGAGGCATCCAGGCCTTGGATCATGAAGTCCTGCAGAAGAGACTCAGAGAGCCCAATAACTAGCCTTTATAATTAGGGAATATACCATTAAATCATAATATCAAGGCCCCTATAATTTAGGGTTTAGGGCTTGGGAATATACCAATAGTATCAAGGACCCTATAATTTAGGTTCTCTGGGGACATTGAAATGAGGCCGTGCAATTACGAGCGCTCGGAGAACTCGCGAGACTAAATCGAGATGCTGGCTACCCTGTCGGTGCCAGCCCTGAGATGCAAAGCCTTTTCCGACGCCTTCACGCCCCAGGTGAGTTTATGACTGGACTATGCTGCTCTGTGCCATTGCGAAGTGGCCTCTTGCCACTTGTCAACGCGATGCAAGGAAAGGTGTCATAGGCAATAAGCTCATTCTTGTTACAACGGCTCTCATGTCACGTTGACCAGCGCAATGTCCCACCCCGTAGAGGGTCTCTGTATGGTCAAGTTTCCACGAAGCAGCGACCCTCTTGGGGTGAAGAGCCGTGTGGCCTTCAAAACGGCCTCCACGAAAACCTGCACAACCCAAGGTTAACTTGGACTGTGTCTTTAAAGGCCTCTACGAATTGAAATCAGAGTGTCGACCAACCACATACAGCCATGGGTGATCAGGGTAGCTGGGATGACGACGTGTTCCTTGACATGTTGGAAGCGCGACCAGTCTTGACTGCCTTACCGACTGCTGAGTCCTACATTGCAATCGTACCTCTTTCCACTCCACTAAGCGTACGTACACTCCCGTACACGAAACTACAGTTGATGATCAAAATCCTGCATTACCCATAATAAGGAATATACCATAATTCCCTAAACTATTTATATCATCAGCAGTAGCAAACTATAGATACCCACACCCCCAGGAAAAGCAAAGGGTGGAAGGCAGCTCCAAGCTCTCACAGCTTGGACACCAGGAAGGTGCTTGCCTTGGGATGCTTCATGTGCCTTTAGGGTTTACGTGTAGGGTTCTGGTCTCGGGGTTAAGCCCTCAGGTTTAGGCTTAATCTTTAGCGTTCAAGGCTCGCGTATTCGAACTGATCTGGGACAAAAGTGCAGTTTATTTTTGTTTCGGGTCTATATACCAGAGGAGAGTGCCCGGCTTTTTCTTGCGTAGTGAGGGTCCTCGAATTACTACTGTTCGTTTTGTCCTTGCTCTTACTAGCCCTGCTTTCACTGCTAGTCTGAAGTGCTTCGCAAGTTGCGACCTTCAGCTGCTCTGCCGCCTGGTGGACCATCTCCTCCACAATCTGCCCTGCAGGCTTCACATCCTGGCATGGCCAGAAGTCGGGAGTTTGAAGCATTTGGAGCTCAAGGTTGCTGCTTGGGCTTTGCTGGATTACTTCGAACGACTTCCTGTGCAGTTCGGCACCTACCATGCATCAGACTCGCCGAAGCCCCTACACTCTATAATTTCTGTCACGGTGTGCTCCAAAAAAATTTTGCCTCTGAAAGCCCCAGCCAGACTGCAATCCTGAACTTTAAGCCCGTGCCCAGAGGATCCCGTCTCTGTGCATCTCTTCTCTCTCCCCCTCTTTTGCTACTAGCAGCAACCGAAATCCTAGGCCCTCACTTCTGTCGGACGAGTCAGGGAGCCTCGATGGCTCCGGCACACTGGCCGGCCAAGAAGACGCCCCGCTCCCGGATCTGCCTCCGATTGAGCCTTGGGAATTGCGGCTTTAGAATCAGGGGCGGGGCGTACCTTAAACTTGTATACCCGCCTGCACTTGTCAGCGCGGCGCATCTTTAAGTCGGGGTTGTTTGTCGTGAGATCAGCCAATGTCGAAACATGATGAATCGTAGGATTAGGCGCTCGGCTTGTCGTTGGGCTGAGTGCTGCAGGACCGTAGGGACGGCTGGACAGGTGATACTCCTTCAATGATGAAAAGGACGAGAGCAGTACTTGCTACTTGGATGTGGATGCCCGATCTGGCAAGCATTTGTCTCTTCATATACATAGATAAATGACCAATAGATAAATATGTATATACATATATATACATACTCACACACATGTTTATGCGTATATATACATATATATACATACATGCATACATACATACATACATACATACATACATACATACATGTAGATATTTTTACATACATACATGCGCATGTACAGTGCCATGTATCCGTATGTGCATGTAATAGAATATGAGTGCATACGTAAGAAGATGTTCTTATACAGAAGAACGCGCACGCAGGAGTGCAGGTTCAAGTTCAGAGCAGGGAACAAAGCCTTGAATGAGTCGCAGCCTCAGCAAGAACCGCCGTGGGAAGTCAATTCAGCTGTAGCTGCCGAACACCACAAGACAAAAGGGACAACCACACGAGGTTCCAGGTCTCTACTCACTCACCCCACCATCGTGCCCTACCCCTGGATTCTGCAAAACAGGGGCTGCAAGCCGTTCTTCTTCTCCTGCCGATGGACAAATTTTGAGTTCGCGCTTTCCCTGATGGTGCACTTCGATTGGCTTAAGGTGGAGGGTGCTCAGATCTTATGAAGGACTTGGCAGCCTCCTGCAATCTCAGCCCAACTCGTATCTCCATTGGCTAGGTAATCCATGGCGGCTTTTGGCAAGAACAGTAACAGCACCAATGCCACTAGCACCTCCACTAATGACCACCACGGCTAAGCCGATGCTGCCTGTGCTACATCACCACTAGCACCGACGAGCACGATGACGACCGGGACGACTACCACTATTGCTGCTGCCACTGCGACGACGACTACTACTAAACGAGTACCTATAACAACAACGCTGAACATGCAAAAATCAGAATGCTACCAGTCATAGCAATACTATAAAGCTAAAAGTCATCATCTGCTTCATCATCATCGTAACAACAATGAGAACTTTCATGTTTATGCTGGCCTCCTGGGTGAGAACTTCGGCTTGCTGAAGCAGGCCCACACTGGCGCCACCTTGAGGTGGCTTAGGGGTGGAGGGTCAAGGGGGTTTAGGGTTTAGGGTTTGGGCGGCTAACGGCTAAGGATCGAAGCCTTAAGGCCTTAAGGGCATTGGGCCTGCGGGCTTGAGGCCTACCCTGTACATCCAGCGATTGTGCACACGTTAAAGGCCGATATCTCGTGCGGCAATTTTGTTGAGGTTCGGGATAGCAGCTGACACCACACCCAACCTCCAGGAAGCTTCTCAAACCCCGAATCCAAAAGCTACACCGCAATTCCTAAACCCAGACCCTAAGCTTCCAAACCTAGCTCCAAGACTACCATACTGGACCACTGGACCGAAACCGCTCCTTCCAGGTCTGAGAGGTTCTCCACATCTTTGACCCACGGGGGGATGCCCGAAGCCTCCCAGCCGTGCTGTGACTGTCATCAGTTGCCCGGGATCTATGCTGTTGATATTCAGGGCGTCGTGATGACGATGATGAGAACGCATATGACGATCACGGGCAAAGAGAAGAAGGATATTGCCAAAACCAACAAAAAAGATTACTGTCTGTCGATTCGTCAGAACATGAAGAAAAAGCAATTACACGAGCAGCAGCAGCAGGAGTAGTAGTAGTAGTAGTAGTAGTCGTAGTCGTAGTCGTAGTAGTAGTAGTAGTAGTAGTAGTAGTCGTCGTCGCAGTAGTAGTAGCAG
>CAJNJA010008652.1:0-15311 GCA_905231915.1 Symbiodinium necroappetens
ACACACCCACACCCCCGCGCGCGCGCGCGCGCGCATGCACCCAACACGTCCCGGGTAGAATCAGAACTGCCAAAGCCACACCTGCATCTGCAGCGCATTCTCCCAAATATCATATTGCATGTCCTTGGCACAGAACAGCTCGCGAAAGACATGATGTGTCCGTCTCGCAACGATTTTCTCGGACTGCTTGGAATCTCTGACTTGACGCTTACGAAAGCCGCGTGGCTGGACGGAGGCCTCTGGCCGTCAGACGACTGGCTTCCTGGAGGTCCAAGAGCTCCACGCGGCCCAGCTTGGTGGTGTTGATCTCCGGTAGCCAAACCCCGTTCTTTGGGATGACCTGTCAGGGCGTGTTAGGGTTTAGGGGATTGGGAACCAGCCCGTGACCGTTGGAGCATGAAGGAGATAAGGAGGGGAAACCGGTCAACCACACTTTCTGCGAAACAGGTGCCTGCCCATACTCGATCACACTGTACCGCGGCCCACAAATGGTTGCATACCCCGCTCTGCCAGCGCAGTATGTGTAGAGGCTGATCAGCTCCCGTCTAGTTATGAACTCATCATGCTGAATCCTCATGTTCAAGACCAACTGATATACGCAGCTGGACTGCCGGTTTGTACCAACACATTCCTCCTTCAAGGCGTGCTTCGGATCAAACTCGATGAAGTATTCCCGATACGAAGCTTCGGCTTGTCCACCAAATTGCGGTGCATCTGTGTAGAGTGGGCCATAATAGCATCCTCGTGGCAGTGGGAAGCCAGCAGCATCGTTCGTCCACATTTCAAGGAACAAGCTGCCACAAACAGCCTGACTCATGCTTTCGGCCGAGACTGTCTCATTGTCCTCCATCTCGACACCCGCAAACCCGGTTCGGCTAGTTTTCAACGGCACAGCCACTCGAGGGATCTCTCTTAAAAGGATTCTGAGGACGATGGCAGTGTCGCGCAAGTAGTCTTGCTTGCCCCGGGTAGGTGAGAACGAGATAACCACGGGAGCCTCCGTTCCGCTCACCCAGCTCGTGAAGTAAACACCCGCATCCGCCATGGTAGCCGGAGTGATGAATGTCAAAACACCAGCATCGCTGTAGTATTCCTGGCAGCACGACCATGGTGAATGCACAAGCGGCCCTGATTTCGTGCCTGTGCCCCCTCTTAGAATCAGCAACGCTCTCGTGAGTGCATGCCAACTCCTCCAACACAGGCCGCTGATGGGCCAAGCACTGTCGGGGATTTTCTGGGGTTTGTGTTATAATTATATAAAATCATCAACACAAACAGTTTCTTGGCTGTGGTGATCCACAGCAATAAATAAATACATTAATATAAATATTGAGATATATATATATATGTATGTATGTATTTCTTAATTTATCTATCTATTTGTTTGTTTATGTTTATATATATATATATACAATTACATATATATATATACATATATTGATTGTAGGAATGCAGCAGCCGACCAACAAAGCTTGGTCCATGAGAGTCTGCCGCTCTGCTGCCATGGCTCCTGCGAGCCGCCATCATTGGCTGCCCAGCAGATTCTCAAGGTCGCGGTCGCCTCGGCTTTGATCTCTTGATTTGTCTGCAGCCGGTTTCGTCGATGCCAACCACCTGCAGGGAATGTTGAAGGCTGCATGTAGGGAAAGCACCTGACTCAGTTCCAACAGTGACCTTCCCGCCTTTGGCGTCGACAAACGTGAAAACGGGTGCATCTACTCCGTCTGCCCATCCTACTGGAATGCTGAGCTTATTGGTCTCGTAAACCTGGCCAGATCCAGCAGCAGCGTCCACCAAAGAAATGCGGTTCCACAACATCCGGATTTTGTCGGGCTCATCCGCAAAGTTGTAAAACCCTGAAAGCTTGGAAACCAGGTACCGTTCAGTCTCGGTCCAAACATTTTGCCCACGGCCATTTAGAAGGATTGTTGCTTCATCCAGCGTGATGGCATCGCCATCCAATAGCTCCGAGGTCACGTCGCCACTAAACTCGAGAATTGTCTTGAACTCTTCCAGGACAACGCTTTCAATGTACACACCTGTCGTCTCTGACGATATGAGCGACACAGGGATGTCTTCATCTCCACGCGGAAAGCGACACGACTCCCCATCAATTCCCGGGCAACGTAGCCGATATGTGTCAAGAACGCCTCGTGGACACCGCAAGACTCTGCCTACTCTGCATACTGCAATACGCACGCATCCTGGAAGCTCTCTCTCCGGCCTCCGGGGTTGTTGCCGTTCTCCGAACAAGACTGTGTCATGGTGATGAGCCGGAGAGAGTCCTGAACTCGTCCAACGCCTCTGTTCTGGCCGAGTGCCGCACGTTGCGCAGTCCTGTGTGGTGAAGCCCCAGCCATCCAAGTCAATCCGGACTAAAGTCTTGGTGGGGAGCTGCCTGAGCTGCAACGATCACGAGTACCGCTCAGCTGATCGAAGGCCAAGCGCACTTGCAGGCAGGTTGCACGAGCTGGCCAGAACGCGTGCCCTTCACCCTGCAAGCTTACAAGTGAAATGCCAATGCTGCGTGCGGGGCTGTGCTGGGACACGCAATGACGCGAGCGCACGGAAGGCTGCACCTCTAGACATGTATCACAACAAAGCTCGCTTCCAGGCGACATGACCATGGCGGCTAAGATGTAGTCATTCGACTCAGCGCAGTTGTCGTCAGCATCCAAGAATGAGCCTCAGGCGACCACCCCCTCGCCCCTGCCGTCAAGATCCTAGGCTTGTTCGCCATCCGGCTTCGAAGTTCTCACTGCGGCGCATCGCCTTTTCCATACTCCGTCGTCCACATCTGCGCGTCCCATGTTCAGCCCTGCTCCAGCCGGGTGTGCGGTGCGAACCCCCGGCTCGTCACTGCTTGTCCCATAGGCCGCAAAGCGGCACAAAGTCTGCACCCCGACATCTCGCCGAATTCGAGCAAGGAAGACATGCTAATTCATGTATAAGCAGAAGATGCAAAACGGAAATAGGTCTCTCCCAATGTATCTCGTATCACTCTCGTATCAGTTCTGTCTCAAAGGTGCTGAACCGGCTTACATGTCGGAGAGTCTGAGCGAAGCCGCCCCTAAAGTAGCTTGGCCTGGGTGGGGTTCACCTCCGGGGTTGAGGGGAAGGGCACGGGGAGACGCGGCCAGTCAACAACACGCACCTGAAGATCAGGGAAGATAAGGCTGACAACAGCAAGGACAGGGCGGCATGTAAAGAAATGCGTCATCTCAAGGAAAGACCAAGGCCGCCTTGCATGCAAGCAACAATAACAGACTGCATACACGCCAGCTGCATAGAAGAAGAAGGTCTGGTCGTTTTCGCTACCTCAGGGCTGCGGATAGCTGCGCCTATGCACAAGCACCGGCCGCACACGCGCCTGTGAAGGGCAAGTACTGGGAGGCATCCGGACCGACCCAAGCCATGAACTGCTTCGAGTTTTCTTCGGTACTGGGGCCGTTGATCGCGGCTTCGTCTGTGGAATTGTAAGCGCAGGAATCCTTTCCATGGAAAGCTGGTGACAGACAAACTACCGACTGGCTTCGGCTTGCTGCAATCTGCCAAATCTCTCATCACATAAACTCACGAAACATTTCACCAACAATGCGCAGCTGAGCAACATCCATTCCCCGTCTCCCCCTTGCAGTGTACTCCCGGTGTAGATTCCAAAGTTGCTCTAGTGTGACTGCAGTACCTAGGTGAAGAAAAGGCGGCTTCAGCAATGCTGCATCTGCAAAACATCAAAGGTAGACCGCGTGACATCTACAGGCCACAAGCCTAAACCAAGTCGCCGTCAGGACCCGGGTAGTTCGCAGTATTGTCGTAGGAAAGGATTTTCATCGTAGTCTTCCGTCGCCAGGACAGGCTGTCGTAAGGATGCATGCCTCACTGGCACATGGGACACTTCTGCTAGCTCACCATTGACGCTAAGCTGGGCACGACCTCCAGTTCGCTTGTTTTCGGACACTGCTACTGGGCAACGCAGCCGGAACCCGACAGAGATGTTGCCCTCTGCTTGTTTGCGGACGAGCCCAGCCTCTTAGCAGACCGAAAAGCTATCAATTCTCGCTTTTCGCAGTGTCATCCAGGCTGTTCCAGATGCATTTTGGGTTGGTTTGTTGATGACGAGGGGCTGCAGAATCCGGAGTTACCCCGCAAGAGGATTAAACATGTTCTGGGTTAGCGGCGTGTTGCAGCTACTCTTCGGTGTGTGTTCCCAGGCTTTTTGCGGCACTTTCTGGGGATATCGTGAATGTTCCTCTGATATCTCCAGGAGTGCGACTGTGGTCGGCTTCTTGCAGTCGCTGCTCAGCCCACGGCCTTCCGAAATGTTGGAGCGAATCCCGCCAAAAAGCCTTGCAGCTTGCAGAAACAGAGCTTGAGATTAGAAGGACAGTGACAATGACAATGCCTGGCATGGACGTCCCACATCAAGGGATCCCAACAAGCGCAAGTGCTGAAGTGCTGCAAAAATGCGTGATGCCACCAGGCTTACCCACGTACTCCACCGTCTGAATCGGCTGGATCAACTGAAACTCGTCGAATGGCTTTGACCACCTCTCAGGCAGAAATGTCGCATCGATGGTGCCCGCAGCGTTCCTTGTCCGCTTGGCCTGCCTTGCAATGCCGGCAGTGTCCGCAAATCGGATTCTGCCCACTTCGAAGTAATTGTAAAAGTTCCAACCTGCACAGTTGTCGTGCGTACGTATGTCTGCTGTTCTTTACTTCAGCAGCTGCTGCTGCTGCTGCTGCTGCTGGTACTGCTACTGCTACTGCTACTGCTACTGCTGCTTCTGCTGCTGCTGCTGCTGCTGATGCTGATGCTGATGCTGCGGCTAAGCGTCACTCTGCGTCGCAATAGCACACTTGCACCTGCTCGCTCATCGGAAGTCTTCCTCAGATGGCCGCTCGAACAAAAGCTTCAGCGGGCAGCTTGTCCTGTAAGATGAGCTAAGCAGCCCAAAAGGTAAGGGTCGTCCCAGAACTTGTAGTCACGCCTGTCACCTGAGGGCCCAAGTTCAAAGATATTGGCTTGGGAAGCACAGATTCTGCCTCCAAAGCGATACGTTGCAGGATCGACTGGAATCCCATCATCATCGAACTTTGGAGGATAGAAAAGCATCTGCTCGCTTACCTTGCTGCAGTCTGATGACGGTAACTGCGGTGCTAGGAATGGCGAGATGACAAGTTGCCGAAGCGACAGTCTATGCCGGGACACCGCCGCCCCTGCACGGCAGCGCGAATTCGGGTCCCAAACCGGCAAGTTGGTAATGGCTTCTCCAATCGCGCAGACTGGACAAGTGCCAGGTATAAACTTGATCTGGTTCCTCGTGCGACATGTCTGCAAGCCCCCATGCGATCAAGCTCAATGGAGTTCTCAAGCTTTCAATCTGTCGAGACAGGGCAGACAAGGCACTGAGAGCTTCCCGAACAAGAGCTGCTACCCGGAGGGCACTGCAAACGCAGAGCGAAGGGCTGCTGCGGCAGTACTCTCATAAAGGGCTCAGCGACAACACCACATCCTGCCGTTCCACCCACATCACCTCGAGATCTGGCCGAGCCCTCGTGGGTAGCTTCGCTCTAAGGGCCGGGCTCCCAAAGTTGCCCCCGACCGTGATATTCGGCTGCTAGGGGGTGGGAAAAGATTGTGGCGAAGCCTGGCTCTCCTGGCACAGTGTCCTAAGTCAAGTGGCAAACTCGCAAGAGCCAGTAGTAGAGCACGCCGATAGGTTGGATGAATTCGCTGGCCTCAAGACTCAAGGCTCAAAGGAGATCATGCACCACGACTGGTTGTGTAAAGCCTGTACATGAAGAAGCCAGGCGGCATGGTCGCACGGGTCGTTCGTAGGATCCACGGGGCCGTCGTAGCTGGGGCAATAGCACACAGACATCGTGAGGCTGTCCACTGCACTTTGCCGGCGGAGACGGGGCATCTCCAGTGGAGTAAACACATCGGTAATGAAGCCCATCCCCGTGGGAGGAGCCCATGCAAACTCTTCAAAAACGGTAGTTTCCGGTGCGATGTACTCCGCAGTCACCACGTCAGAGCAGCGAATCCGGGGGGCTGGAATATATTCCCCAAAGAGAAACGTATCCCGATCCCAGGCTGCGGTCCAAGCAGACTTGCTGGCAGTTCCTGCTTCAACTGTCCAGCCCTCCCGGCCACCCCCAAAAGCACGGAAGTCGATCAAGCAGTTGCTGGTATCCTCCCCAAAGTAAGAAACATAGCAATCCCAACGTTCTTCGGCAAGACAACCATTTCCCAAACAAGGCGATGCGACTCCTATCACCCGAATGTCCACTGGCACGATTGCATTCAAAAACTCATTGCCTGTCATACTGCCGTCTGGGCTGTAGCAGACCCTGTAGTACCCACCATTCATGAAGGTGGTATGTGGAAAAATCGTCGATGCCCCCAGGACCGTGTTATCGGCTGTTTGCGATCTCAACCGCAAAAGCCTTAGCAGCACCATCAGAATTAAACGAATTGCGGCGACATGCAACGAGACTACCTTACAAACCACCACCTGGTCACTCTATGCAACATCAACGTTAAGCTTCCTGCGTCCCTTCAGCCAGAGCAGAAGCTCCATAAGTAGGCAACACCCTTGGCACGAGGCTGCGTGACATTGAGAAGAAGCACAACGACTGCCATCAGCCTAGGCTTGAATATTCTGAGACCATCGGAGTCGCGTCGAATTTCGCACCAGGGCCATAGGAACATTGTAGGGCTGCCTGGAAATACAGAGCTAGCCAACTTACTCAAACCAGGTGCACACGCTGGTACCCTGCGATCCCACGCCTGGAACAGGATTCACGTTCCTGGATACTGGCATCCACGAGCTTTAGGACAGCCTGCTCTCAGGGTCTTAGCGTGACTGCAATGACATGACATCAGCAAGTTCCAGTAGAGACCATCTGGAGCCAGCATAAGGGATAGAGCACTTCCCGCCACAACGGAGACTGCCTCCTGATGATCGATGCCAAATTCAAACTCCAGCGGCACGCTGACTGACACCATACTGTACCTTGAGACAATACGCAAACACAGAATGCTGAGGTTGTGCTGGCAGCTGGCAGTGTTGCATCTGGGGCACCTATAACCAGCCAACAAGACCAAAAATGAAGACGCTGCTCCGCTGCCAAAAACGAAATCCTGCCAACGGGAGATGCTTCAGGCTTCAGCATGCAGCAGGCCCATGAGCCTGCAATGGGCTTTGGAAGGCCAGGCGTGTTCCAGTGGGAAACTCCCAGTCCTAAGGTGCCACATACCAAGCATCAAGAAAGCCGAGCTACTGGAAGGAGTCCGATGCCGCCCTGACCTGCCAAGGCTCTTCCTGCGGAATGATCGACTCTTGTTCGTCTTGGAGACGCCGCATGGCCTGGCAGGCCGCCCACAGCACTGGCCCTGCCCAATTTAGAAAGTGGGCGGCAAGGAATGCAGCGACAGGATTTTGGTGTGCTGTGCAGAAGGCACTCACATCAGCGTCGACGCTTTTGATCGCACCTGCACCTTGTCTGCATCATGAAGATGCTCCCATTCCCTGCATGACGCAGTGTGAGGCACGCAATCATGGACTGAGACTGGCTCGGCCCGGCCTCCATCTTGACGGCTGTTGGGTGTCGGTGGCCTGGCCGGAATGATGGCCCATGGCCACGAAGCATTTTCTGTATTTATCTGTTCTACTTCCAGCCACAGCTTTTCGATCTCTCTCAGAAGAAACCAAAGGTCAAGTTCCAATTTCACGCAGCCGATTCCGGCGCGTTGAAGTGGGACTTTACAGTGTCATCCCTAGAGGCGCCTTCCAGGCTTGGTGCGGCTCAGCTCACTTCGAAAGCTTCGTGGTTCAGCACTTCGGGTGTGGAGTTACAGGGGTGCTGCTTCTTCTGGAAGATAAATGTGCCGCACCGGCACACGGCAGCTCGCCTTTTAGACAGCACAGGCTTTAGTGAAGCGTGGCGATTGCAGCTTGTCGCCGACAAAGAAGGTGACCAGACCTCTTTAGCCAGTACGGTCGGTGTCTGACAGGTTTTGCCTGCAAGTGCGAACGTCGGCCGGCTGGTCAAAACTGCATGCACTGTAGTTGAATTATATCGGCGAGGGCATGGACCTCCTGCACCGTTTGCAGACGAGTGGCCGAGTTTATGCACCGTCGTCAGCTGCGGCTGTGCATCATGTGAGATGCATACCCGTGCTGGGTCTCAGGTCTAGTCCAGTCGGGTCTTTTGAAGGACTGCTCACGATTGCATCACACAGTGTGACCTTGTCGTCAACACTGCGGGACACGCTGCAGCAACAAATGGATAGAAGTGGTTGTTGATCGGTGTCCTGGCACACCAAATTGAATTTGCAGGAGCCGCCCGTACAAGTGAAGCAAGCGGCCTGACCTTGTCTTCGGGTGCACGTTGGTCTCCACTGCAGCAGCAAATGCTGAGAAGAGGTTGCTCAGCGGCATCCTGACGAAGCCCAGCCGCCCGTGGATTAATGAGCTGCTGCAGGCAAGAGACTCTACCATTCTAAGTACCATTCTACAGGTGCCTATTAAGAGCCTGGAACTTCGTGTGCCCGTCATCAAACCACCGTCACCAAAGCCGCCACCACCACCACCACCACCAACAACAACACCAACACCAACACCACCACCGCCACCACCACCAACACCGAAAACACCACCAACACCAATACCCCAACACCAACCAACCACCCACCGCCGCCACCACCAACACGCCAACACCACCAACACCACAACAACCATGTGAACTCTGAACCGAACCATTCCTCGAGGAGCATGTGGACACAGAGTTTGGCACATCGTGGGTCCTCTGTCACTTTGGGTAAAGTCGTTTGGTGCTCTTCGGCATGATGGCTCCTTTGGTGCACAGCAGACTCTGGTTTCGGTGGCTCAGACACCGCAAGTTCAAACTTTGCATTTACGGCCAAGCACTGGCAACTGTGCTGCACTTGCCTGTTTTAAACACTTAGACTTACAGCTCATCGATGTTCCAGTGCAAGCTCGGACAGATTTAACAGCCAGGCATCGCAGACTCTGACAAGGCAAACGTGACACATCCAAACACGATGAAAGCTGCGCCCACGATGCTCACGGCACCTCAGTTTAGTCCCAACACGACAAGATTGCAACTGCAAACGATGATGGTGGTTGAACATGAAGGCCAGGCGATACAGTGTGCGCGTTTTGCCACAACAGCACTTCCTAGTTGCAAGTTCTGCACAAAGCGGAAGTGAAGGTTGGATCTGCCATCAGCCCCGGGCTATGCAGAACTTATGCGGAACTGCGTAGAGGTAAAGTACAGGAAATGACATACTCTCGCAAAGAAAGACTCCTTATGCGGAGGCCGCTTATCAAAGCCAACCCACCCAACCTACACCTCAGCACACCCCACCCCAGCCCAGGCACCACCACCACCCCGTTCCACTTCGCCCGCCCCCACGCCGATGGTGTGGGTTTGAAGTCTGGGGGTTCAGACTTGTTCGGGTGAGGCAATTTTGTCAGGCTGGGTGGCTGCAAACCTTTTCACCCGACGACTGAACCCCGCCGTTTTCAATCCTAAAGCTAAACCCTGATGCACCTAAACCCACTGAGGGACCGGAAACCTTCCAGTCCAGGACAAGCCAAGTGAGTCCTGGAGATTCCCAAGGTGGTTTGTATCGCTGCTTTGCTTGTGTTGGCTTGCATTCTTGTGAAGCATAAGACTTTTGGTAAAAAAGTTTGCCCCCTCAGCGCAGTGCCCATGACCCCAACCGCCAGCCAAATACCCCTCACGAATATTAGTGCTTCCTACCGTTTGCGCTGATCCAGCTTATAGAAGTTCTTGTCCCTGTATAGCAAGACAGAAGCCGTCTACAAAACCAGCCGAAACCTGTGGGTCATGCAGACTGCAGAGCCACGGCGAAAGTTGGTAGCGGCCGGGAACCGATTCTTGTGAGACGGCTTCTGCTCTCCAAGATCGCACGAGGTTGGTTGGTTCAAGCATCCGTCCGGGCAGTGGCCGGTAGCAAAATTTGTCGCATGCTGTCGCGTATCGCCTCGCAGCGCCCTTTCTCGTCTGAGGTCTCTGCCGAAGAAAAGTGTCTGAGAATCATTGGCACCCGTGCTCTTCGCTAGGGAGTCCATAACCTCAGCTGCACAGGAACCGGCCATGTCATTAGACAAGGGCAAAGTGGGTAAAGCAGCCAAAGAGCCACTTGTGGCAGAAAGGGTCCCAGTGAGTTGCCGACAAAATTGTTGGCGCCCTGGACAATGCCCGTCCCCAGGCTACGCACCTTCTCATTCTCCACTGAGTTGTTGCAGACGATCCTTGGTGGTCGCCCATACCGTATTGGACCCGAAGCTGTTGTGGGATTCTGCGCAACTCTGCTTGAGCGTCAAGTCTCTGAATGAGGCCGGTTGTTGCAGCAAGGCCCATGCAAAGAACTATGATGCCACCCCAGGTGAGAGTCAAGGTCAAGGCTGTCAAAGCATATGACGACTCCATCTGGAGCAGTTGCAGAAGCAGTCCTGAGAAAGGCAAGCCGGGCCGTGACTCTTTCATGAAACCTCCTTTTCTTGTGGCTCCTGCGACGGTCATCAACGCACCCAGGCATGAAGCCGCCATGGCTTTCTGTAGGAAGATGAGGATGCGGTGGATGTCCTGGGCCTTTTCCAGGTTGCTGCTGAGAGCAATTCCGATGGCACCACCTGTCACAGAGGTCCAAGCATGTCTACAAGAAATGCTGCCTATGCAGGAAACGATCAATGCTGCACGCGATCGTAGTTCTGAGCCTGCACATCGCGGCCCTTTCTACAGCTCTGGCCTCCACCGGTAATCGCCAGGAAGCTCACAGTAGATATCTGTCTCTCCATTGACCAGAGTTGGATAAAAAGCCGAATCCAAATAAAGGCAAGACCAGCATTGATGTAGTTGGAAGAGGCGAAGGCCATGGTTGCCCTGCAAAAAAGCTTGTTCTTCCACAGAAGGGACAGCTGCTCGCCCAAAGGCACGTCCTCAGCGAGTCTTATGGTATTCAATAGATTCCCAGGACGTCCTCTCGGAGTGGTAGGTCGACCAGTGTCCATGTCCGCATTCTGCACAGTCTCGCCGTTTCCTTCCGATCTGTTTGAAATGTCGGACATGGCGCGGAGGCGCTTTTCCTTATCAGGACCGAAATCACAAACCCAATTGTGTTGCCTGTGCACAAGTGCAGGCAGGCCAATGCTTGCCGCCAGCTTTCAGACCGAACCATTTCGTCTTTTACTTCGGAGCTTCGGCCGGCACCTGAGCGACTACTTTTGCTACGATGTCTGAGTACTCTCGTGTCGCTGAGAAGATATGAGCCCTGGACTGCTAATTGCAAGATCACCGGCGGGTGTCAGCAACATGGCCACGAACAGGACGAAAAGAAATGCTGCCTGAAGCTGTTGAGAAACAAGCAGATCTAAGAGAAAATCATGGCTGCTTGAACTGGCAGGGCCTCGATCTGGAAAGGGAGCGCATATGGAAAGTGATGTGCTGTGGTAAAGCCGGCGATCAGAATGCCAAGGCCTGCGGATCGGGAGTTGATTGCCCATACCCACGGAGTCACTGGTCTACGAAGCAGAAGAACATCTTGCCGTCTCAAGCGGGCATTGTGGGTCACTCTACTATATTATACTATATTACACGATACTATACTATACTATAATATATTCTAACATATAATAATATGTTATACTATATTATACTATACTAGCCAGTCACGGAGCAGAAGTTTCCTCTCAATCCTAGCGACCGGCGCCGACGCCAGCTGCCACGCAACCTGAGAGGTTGATCCACGTTGGCAGCTTCTCTTCGGTCGCAAACTTCACGACCCAAAGCGGCATCCAGACCTGGCGAATGCCGCGGCAGCTGAAGCAACACTGTCCTACAAAGCTCTCCAGAACGTGTGAAATCTCAAGCAGAGGAGTCCGAAACGACACCGCCGGCTTTCAAGCCGGCATGTGTTCAGGCCGATGTCCACCAAATTGTAGGTTTGGGGTATATGAAGACTGTTACGAAGCTACCTTTTTTTTGGTTTGATAGATTGCACGCCCGACGATGACAAACACAATTAAGGCATTCGAGGTGTGCAGGCGACATGGAGCAACACTTCTCTGAAAGTTGCCCGGTGAGTCTGAGAACAGGCCTTTAAGAGTCAACGAAACAGAACAAAGTCAAGGTGCCCACTGGAGTCCTTCGGAAAGCCCGATCAAAAACTTTGCCGTGTACATGACGTAGCCTCGGTCGTGTGTTCAAGGCGCGATGGCTCCCGTGGCTTCCTGCTAGCCATGCCACAGTTCATGGTCAAGGAGAACACAGTGACAGCGACTGCATTCACGAAGAGACCTGTGGGCTGATCAAGGGGAAGCTCTGTGTCAGAACATCGCGGGTGAGATGCACGATGCAATTCCATGTTGTCTCTGCGCTTGCAAAACTGCACAGCCGCCGAGCCTAGCGTGAGGAGCAGCTTAGCAGGAACCATCTGCAGCACATACCCCCAAACTCCAGCTGACACCGTCATTCCAACCCTTGGCGGGCAGACTGCATTTGCCTAAGCGCCTGCCATCAACCAGTTTCGGCGGAGCTCATGCCATGCAACTTTTGCGACATTGTCCCGTAGAAACGGGGTAAGCGTCGGGCTTGTCCATCGCGCCCAGAAGACCCAATCCCGTCCGACTCCACCCCCCTGCCTCACGAGTTCAACAGGATTCGTTCAAAAGGTTCGGGATGTGCGAATTGGTGCAGCAAGTGATTTGAACACTTCTCACCTTCTGGATGGTGTCTACCGTGCCGGCAGTAGCTCCACCATTGTAAGCCATAAAGATGGGCACCGCCATGCAAAATAGCCAGAAGACTATGTCTTCTTTTCTGAAGTTTTCCATGGCTGCACCAGGGAGCCATCGGCGACTAAGAAAAACGTTACGGAACTTTGCGAAAGACTGCGGGGTCAAAGTCTGCTTAAGTACAGTACAAAATGAAAAGCAAGTTCTGCTTCATGGTCACTTGCTTTGCTGCTGTAGGAAGTCCTTCGCTCCATCCCGGCGTACTGCTGCTCATGCCGGCCAAGTACGTAACTGGGACCTGTGAAGTTGCGCTCAATCGCCGTTACTGGGGTTGAAAGACTCCTTTCTTGATGGCAGATGGACGCAAACAGGTTGTGTACAGAGGCAAAGCAAGGCTCTGACAAAGACGACATGACAAGAAGTCTGAAGCCTCGAAGGTTCGGATCAAGAGGCCGAGTGATAGCGCTATCAGCATCAGACCTGCCGTGCACGGACGCACAGTCATGAAGATTGTCCACCATTCTTTGGTGGCTCCTCGTCTATACATCTACTGGCATCATCCGTGGTGAACCAGAAGGAACATGGGGCCGTCAGCCTGTCAGTGGCTTGCCCTCTCGTGCACTCTCCATCAGAAAATCATCAGAATGCACCACTCCCTGCAACGTGCACCAATGCTTCCGGTAAACCAACACTCCGACGAAAGCCAAGTAGCTGTGCAAGGCGGCGGCATGTCTCCGGGCGCTTGCTTATGCAAAAAAAAGACACATATCACGACATAACTTAGCTATAGCCACAGCCATTTTACAACCTCCGGTTTTGGCTTTCACGAATTGAACCTTGTAGGAAACTTTGGAAGCCGCGGACTTCCTTCTGGAAGCACGGGGCCTCTTCCGAATTACTAAAGCTGCAGTGCTGTGAGCATCAAGCCATCGATGTGCCAGCAGTTACATGAGCAAGCCTATTACTTGAAAGAGCCAGTTTCCGATGGTTCGGATCATCACCTCTACTGTGCAGTGCCACGGACCGAATGCTACCTTCTGGCAGCAAGCGCAACAAGCACTCGTTTAGGGCGGTGCGTTGCGAACCTTCGTCGTGTGACCGAACACAAGGTCTTGCATGACCTTCACGTCTCGAAGCACTCGACACAGATGCACACAAGAGCAGCCACTGTCGAACGGACCTGCAAGCCTGCCAGGATGTGCAAGTGGCCATGGCATGCTCATGCAATACACAAGTCAGCTGTGGCATGGTCCTTGAGGCTTGTGGGGTAGGCCTGCAACATGGCAGCTATCAAACTTCGACAGGCACTGGATTCGAATTTCTTACCTGCATGGCTTGAGCTTCAGCGACAACGCTCGGACTTGCACTGCACCCTGCAACCACGGACAGGCAGAAGGCATCATGTATTGATGAACATATCATCTTTCGGGCCCGCGTCAAGGAAAGCGATGGTAGTTCCGGTGGCCAGCGATCTCCTGCACCGTCGCCCGTGTCTACATGGAAGAAGCACGAAGTCACGGCCTAAGCCTTAGCTTTTTCATGCTCTCCTGGTTCTACGCCAAAAAGGCATCTTCAGACCATTTGCCCGTGCTTGCGCAGCAACTCCTGCAATGCAATGGTTTTGGGGGTTCATTTCGCTTGACCGCACCATAGGGCAACAGGCTCCTCCGCATATGGTTTCCAATACTCGGCCGTGGAAATGCGAACTCCGAACGCAAGAGCCGTGCTGCGCAGCGTCACCTTTTTCTGCAGCACACATGTGACAAGTCTGGTCCACAGCACATTACGAGATGCCGAGAACGAATGACAAGGTGATTGCGTTTCGCCCTACTTGCCAGTCTTAGCAGATTCGCAAAACCGGCGAAAGGAACCATCTGCCGTATGAAATCTCCAGCATCAAACTCAGAGCTTGCAGCCTTGACTGATGATGGCTAGCTAGCAACAGATAGACATCGCCCTAGGCTCAAAGTCAAGTGATGTTTGGCCAACTCAAGTCGGTGATTGACACAGATCCTTAAGCACAGCCTTGCACCGACAAGCAAACGGGGCCGGCAGATCCAGCCTTGCAGATACAGTGGGAACCGAAACCCCCAAATTCAAAGGACAAGCCTTAGCCCGAAAAGGAAGATTGTGATCACGGAAGGGATGGAATACACCGCTTGGAACGCGGGTCCCAGAGATGGGCACGCTCCAGCACCCCATGGTTGCATGAAAGCTCGGCGGCCTTTACATCCGGTAGATGTCGCCCAGGCAGGGCGGCGGGCTTTATCCGCGGGAGTACAGTACGAGTAATAGTCGTTGTAGCAGTAGCAGAAGCAGTAGCAGTAGCAGTAGTAATCCTTGTAGCAGTAGCAGTAGCAGTAGTAGTAGTAGTAGCAGCAGTAGTAGTAGCAGTAGTAGTAGGAGTAGTTGTAAGAGTAGGAGTAGTAGGAGTAGTAGCAGTAGAGACCATAGCACCAGCAGCGCCAGAAGCAGCAGTGGTGGTAGTAGTAGAAGTAGTATTGCATTGCACTCGCTGCA
>CAJNJA010008653.1:0-41184 GCA_905231915.1 Symbiodinium necroappetens
CCCTTAATAAGAAAACCAGCATAGAAGCCTACACCAAAAATCCTAAACCCTAAACCTAAGAAAGGGAACCTGCATGGAAGCCCCAAAGGCTTTGATGGCTGCCCGGGCACGATGCAGTGACCACGATGCGCGCCATCGGAGCCAGCTGCTTCTCCAGGAGGTTCACCTCAGTTTTAGGGGTTTAGGGCTTAGGGGATTAGGGTTTTAGGTTTAGGGTTTAAGGGATTTAGGGTTTAGGGTTTAGGGCTTAGGGGCTTTAGGGTTTAGGGTTTAGCGTTTAAGGTTATAGGGTTTAAGGTTTAGGGTGTAGAGTTTTAGCATGCTGTGCTGCTCTTTACTGCCTACCGGTCCGTGTACATGCGCAGCCAAGTCTTGAAGTGCTTCCTAGCGTTATGAAACCCTACTATTTGGGTACTTGGACCCTTATATAGGGATAAAGAAACCATATATTGTATTTACTATAGATCCCCCATTCTGGTAAGTTACCATAAAAAAAAGGCCAATGATTTACTTTTTGGACCCCCCAATTATGCGGAATGCTAACTTCAATTGCTTAGCTGCCCAGTACCCTGGCCCAAAAATGTTTAAACTTTTCATTTAGTAGGGGCTTTGATATACCAAAAAAGTTTAAAGTTTACCTCTTGGGCTCCTAAGATTAAGACCCCTAGCAAGAAGCCAGCTTAGGAAATCTTGGGTTGAGGGACTGGGCGCCGGTTCAGGGTTTATAGGGTTCGGGGTGCAGGGCTTAGGGGCATTGGGTGCAGGGCTTGGGGGACATTGGGTTTAGGGTTTAGGGTTTTAGGGATTTAGGTTTAGGAGCTTCAGGTTTGGGGTTTAGGGCTTTAGGTTTATGGGTTTGAGGTTTGGGGTTTAGAGGGTTTAGGGTTCAGGGTTTCAGGTTTGCGGCTTAGGGTGGTTGGGAGGGCGACCCCGAGGCGAAAGGTGTGGTAAAGGCTCTTCTTTCCAACGGGTTCACAGTGCTTTAGGGTTCAGTGTCTCAGGTGTCGCAATGAAGAGTCTTACAGGACACAAGCTCCCTTAATCCCCTAAGCCCCAAGCCCTAGATCAACCCCATAAACCGTGAACCCTAAACCCTAAACCCCCTAAGCCCTAAACACTATCCCAGAGGGTCCGAGTACCCAAATAGTAAGGTTTTAAGTCCCGAAATCCATACTCTGAATGGTTTTTGGACCTTGAAACCCTACTATTTGGGTACTTGGACCCTTAGGGGTAACCCTAAACCCTAAACCCTGAAACCCTGAAACCCTAAAGCCCTAAACCCTAAACCTACCCAAGCTACCACCAACACAGGATCTGCACATTTGCATGGGATCCTCCCGAGCTCAAACCAGGTGCTATCCCCCAAAATCTGCAGCTGCAACGTGCTATCTTGCTTGTTTATGGTTTAGGGTTTGGGGCTTAGGGTTTAGGGCTAAAGTTTTCGGGCTTATAACGGGCTTAGTCGATAGTAGTCTAGGGAAACCCTAAACCCTATAGGGTTTAGTGCCGGGTGAAGACCTTAGGGTTTGCCCCAACCTGTGTACGTCCAAGACGCCAGCAAAAAATGGCCCAGGTGATTCGTGCCAACTGTCCTCATCATGGACAAGAGGCGGAGGTCGGGGAGATTCAGAAACCCTAAACCCTCAACCCTAAACCCTAAAGCCTAAACCCTAAACCCTGAACCCTGAACCCTAAACCCTCAACCCTAAACCCGGTTTTCAAGGACCCAGACCTTCTAAAATACTTGGAATTTTTGGTAGGGTTTAGGGCTGAGGGTTTAGGGTTTGAATAGGATCCCTACTGGGAATAGGTGTGTATTCGTGAATGAGCGGATTTTGGACGGTCTGGGGATCCTGACCCCAAATACTGTCACATACGGTTGATGATATAAATCCTGCATTACCCACAATAAGGAATATCAAGGCAGTGCAGGATTTATGTCATCAATAGTCGTTTTAATAATACCCATGTTTTGTGGACCCCGAAATAGGTCCGTTTAGGGCTTAGGGTTTTGAGTCAGACCCCGCGGCCTGCTCAAGCCCTTCACCCTAGCTGCTTTCACAACACGAGCCGCCGGAAAGCTCTAACACCTTAGTGGCGGAGTTCATAAGCCGAAAAAAGTGTACACTTTCAGTTCTAGAAAGGATCATACTATCCCAACAGTTTAAATGTGTAGCAATTCAGCTACTAAGTAACACTAAAGCACTAATACACCCGACTTTTGATTTCCGCAGAGCCTCCCCAAGCCATAAAGCCGGGTCCTACTCGAGCCCTAACCCCTATGTTTTCGAGCTATACATTCTTCGGCCATCCTAGCAAACAGGGAACACACGATTGCGACGGAATCAAGCCTCTGAAATACCCCTAAACCCTAAACCCTAAGCCCTAATCCTTAAACCCTAAACCCTAAACCCTCAGCCCTAAGCCTTAAACCCTAAACCCCAAACCCTAATCCCTAAACCCTAGGCCTAAATTTGTAGAGCTGTTGAAGCTTCGAGATTCTTTGGGGCTTCGATTCGAGACATGAACAGGGACGGCTGCCATCTTGAAGCCACAAAGCCCTGAGCCTTAAAGTTAGGGTTTCGGGCCGTTGAGGGGATTAGGGGTTTAGGGTATTAGGGGTTTAGGGGTTTAGGGGATTAGGGGTTTAGGGGTTTAGGGATTTAGGGTTTAGGGATTTAGGGGTTTAGGGGTTTATAAGTGCCGTGAATCCTGAAGCCTTGCAGCCCAACATGTGTCTGGGCCAAGCGCGTAACTTCCGCAGCTACAACACGCGACTTTGCCAAGTTCTCTGGTTGCATGCTGTCGGGCTCCATTCGTCTCCCTGGGAGGCATCTGTCTCCATACCACAGAGAGTAAAATTTCTGACAATGCAAGACGGCTGGGCGACGACTGCCCCGCCGTCGTCTTGGGAACCTTTCCACCAGAAGCTCGGTTGGGTCCAGTTTCTTCCTCGCGCGACCGCCCGAGTCTTGCACAATCACACGCAGGGCGCACTCTAACCCGCCAGGAGCAATGGACCCGGTCTGAGCGACTGCAGCTTGACCTGTCCCAAGTAGCGATCTACTGTACCAGAGTTGGACATATTGCTCAAGTACCCCCAAGACCCTAAACCCTAAACCCTACACCTCGACAAGCTTGCAAAGTTCCTGGTGATCTGAACCGGATTTCTGGCTGATCTCCTGCCAATAAAGATAGAAGAGCCACCCCCGAAACGCGAAACATTGAAACCCTACGGGTCTTCGCAAAAATCCGACAAAAGGGCTTTCCCATAGGCTCCTTCGTAGTTCCTTTTTGGGGTTTACCTTATAGGATTCTAAATATGAACCATAAAAAGGAACTACTTAGGAGCCTATGGGTATAGTAATGATGACTACGGTGAGGGTTTTCTAGGGAAGAATGTCACTAGCTATTCAGCCCCCTTTATAGTACCCGTTGCGGCTCTCAAAAAGGAGAGAGGACGAGTCTCCAAAGCAGCCAAAAAGTGGCGCAATGCCAGGCTTTCATCGGCAGTCCAGCCCGCACCATCCGTACCCGTCACGTAGTGGGCATCAATAGCCTTGCATGGAGCCTACGGAAGTCCCCTCCCAGCTTAATACACATGGGTAGTTTTCTACATTGGGGTCCCTTTACGGTTCCCAAAACAGTACGGCACCCTTATGAACGCAGCATGACCTTGAAAGGGGATGATAAGTTGATGATAAGTTAGAGTCAGAGAACTGAGAACTACCCACATGATCATGCGGTGCGCTGGTTTTTCTCTCTTTTTGAGAGGACCCTCAATCAAAAAACCTTCAAAGAACTCTCAGAAACCTCGCTGGAACCTAGCCCTAAAGCTAGGACCCCAAAACAAGCACATAAGCAAAACATAGAAGAGGGGATGTACATGTTCTAATGAAGCCCAAGAAGGCGCGGATATCCTTGCCCTTCTGACATGAAACCCCTAAACCCTAAAGACTAAACCCGGCCTTCACCACGGCGCCCTCGAAGTGCGCCAGAGCCATCTCCCTCAGCCGCGCCGTCCCGAACGGGTTCGAGGCCCCGAGGCCTTCTGGAACCTGGAGGCACTCCGGGGTTCAGGGCTTAGGGTGTAGGGTTAAGGGGATAGGGTTTAGGGTGTAGGGCTTAAGGCTTAGGGTTTAGGGTTTAGGGTGTGTAGGTTAGGGAGTAGGGGTTAGGGTTTAGGGCTTAGGGTTTAGGGCTTGGGGCCTCGGGTTGAAGGTGTAGGGTTTAGGGGTTAGGGTTTAGGGTTTAGGGTTTAGGGCTTAGGGCTGTGGGGGCTTTGGGATCCTACCCTCGTCACACAATACAAGCTAAGCAGACAAAGTCACGATCACTGCTGTTCTTGTTCCCCGAGTGCCTTCAGGATTTAGGGTTTAATGGGTTTTAGGGTTTAGGGTTTGTAGGGTTTAGGGTTTAGGGTTAGGGTTTATAGGAAAGGCTGTGGTGGTGCAGCCATCAAAGTACGGTACAACATCAATGGCATCTAGGGCCAGATAGTTCGGGATCCGATGCTGTCGCAGGCATCTTTTGGATGGGCTTGCAAGCGATCTCTCCGATAGGGTTTGGGATATACATATACCCCTCAGACCCAACATTAAAAGAATGCGATGCCCTAAACCCTAAACCCTAAACGAGTTAGTAACCCCAAATGGAGCTTATGCTTTTCTAAACCCACGAAAAAAGAGCACTCCTAAGGAACATCCAGAAGCTATGACCTTCCACCCAACACCCAACACCCCAACACCCGAAACTTATAAACCCCGAAACCCTTAGAAACCCTTACACACCCGAGATCCTTATAAGCCCTTATAAGACCCTAATCCATTATAAACCCCTAAACCCTGATAAACCCTTATAAACCCTAAACCCTTAAAAAAAACCCTAAACCCTTCAAAAAAAAAACCCTAGACCCTCATAAACCCGAAGCCCAAAACGCTTCGTTCCAAGCAGCAGAGCCGGGAAGGAGGCCAGGACAGGCGCTCTCCTGGGTGTAATCAATTTAAGTTACCATAGATAAGGAACCATATTATTTACCATAGATCCCTATTATTATTTATGGTAATTAATTTAAGTTACCATAATAGGGATCTATAGCAAATAATATGGTTTCCCTATTATGGTAATTTGAAATTAAATCCCTTAACAAGAGCCCAGTCTCAGGGAGGACGCAGTCTGGATTCTCCTCGAAAAGCTTCACCATGGCCTCGGGGTTTAGGGATTAGGGTTTAGGGATTAGGGTTTAGGGTTTAGGGTTTAGGGATTCTCCTGGAAAAGCTTCACCATGGCCTCTGGGTTTGTACGTTACAGCGTTTAAGGTTTTGGGGGGTTGGGGTTAAGGGTTTAGGTTTAGGGTCCTGAACCACAAACCGTAAAACATAGCCAGCTCTTTTCCCAAAACTGCCTAAACCCCAAATACCCCAAATCCCATGCCCTGCCACGGGAATACAGCCAGCTTTGGCGCGTTCTAACTAGGAGGAGCTCAATGTCTGCGGGTGCCTACGCCCCCTCAACCCCAAAACACTCTAAACTGTATGAGTTCTATGATGACTGCTAAAAACCATGTACCAATCCTATAACCCTGTGACAACTCCATAAAATTCCTAGAGCCATGGAACAACAGCCCAATCCCTCACCCCGCTAAAAGTCTAAATCCTAAACTCCAAACTACATTAAATCCAAACGCCCAAACCCAAATAAAAGTTAAGGCCTAAACCCTTTACCCTTTAATGCCACGCCCGAACTCTCCAACCCTAAACCCCGCCCCCCCTCTCAAGGGGCTTAGGTTTTAGGGGTTAGGGGTTTGGGGTTTAGGGGTTTAGGGCTTTAGGGTTTTAGGGGTTTAGGGCTTTAGGGTTTAGGAACCCTAAACCCTAAACCCTAAACCGTGGCTTTAGGGTTGGCACGCCGGCCTGGGAATCCAGAAGCGCTCGCAGCGCCTCGGCATCCAACGCGGATCCCCTCTTCTCCTCGGAGACAAGACGACGGGGGGGGGCTTAGGGCTTAGGGTTTGGGGCTTGATAGGTTTGGGGTTTGGGGGTTTAGGGTTTAGGGGTTTAGGGTGTTAGGGTTTAGTGTTTAGGGTTTGGGGTTTAGGGTTTTAGGGTTTAATGTTTAGGGTGATTCAGGGTCTAGGGTTATGGCTTGGGATGCTGCGTTTTCGGCATAGGTCACTAGTAGGCTCGTTCTACAAGGACCCTACACTGGAATGAGATGCTAAGGAAGCAATCAGCAAATGATAAGACAACGCAGATGTACTGGGCATACTAAGGTTTGAGGTACAGTGCCCGAGGCCTGTAGAAGGTTCTAGGGTATCTTAGTTTAGTATTTTGGGATGGCAGTGGATTCTGAAGGCCATACCAAGCTCTTCTGCAGGAGCAGACTAAGAATCGAAACATAAGCCCTCATAGGTAAAATGCGGTAAAATCCTTACTGCAAGCATTCTCCCCTTCAGATCCCAAAGGCGGGGGACTCCTTTTTTAATTTGCAAAGACCCACATCAAACCTGAAAGCACCGTTCTGCAAACCTGCAAGGGCCCCACAGAAGCCTGTCAAACCCCCCTGCAACCGCGGTAGAGACAAACACCGATGAAGACATTGTAAAATCCTACTTCTGAACCCCTAAACTCCCTAAACCCTCAACCCTAAAACCCTCAACCCCTAAACTCCTTAAACCCCTCAACCCTAAACCCTAAAACTCTGAACTCCGTAAACCCCTCAACCCTGAGCCCCTCAAGTTAAGAGTTTCGGGGCTGTTCTCAAGCTCTGACAGCGGAGGCTCTATCGCTGCAGCGAGCTTCGGAAACTTGGCAGCCGCCATGTTTGGGAGTTTGGGGTTTAGGGTTTAGGGTTTTCGGTTTAGGATTTAGGGGTTTAGGGTTTCTGTTAGGGGTTTAGGGTTTTCGGTTTAGGGTTTAGGGGTTTAGGGTTTCTGTTAGGGGTTTAGGGGTTTAGTAAATTTAGGGTTGTCGGTTTAGGGTTTAGGGTTTGGGGTGTAACATGCAACGAAGCAGATGCTGCGGGTGTGTCCGTGCGCGCGTGCATGTGCATGCAGACAGACATGCCTGTGTCCCTGCTCATGTCAACATTTGTGTAGGCGTCTGGGTACTTCTGTTCGAACGTATGCAGTATGTGTCGTTATGTAGGATGGGTGCGTGCACACATACACACTTTTATACACACATCTGCATTCGCACCGGGCTTTCTGTTCTTGTGCTCTCTCGCTATTTCTCGCTCATCGCTTTGTTGTCTGTCGCGGAGGCACATGCTCGCAGCTGAAGCTTAATGTAGCAGCCTGAGTTAGTCCCAATACTTATTCTGTAGGATTGGTTGATGGAACTATACGGTAAAATATCCCACGATCTTGATCCAACCAAAAATGCCCCAAACTTCCATGACCGCCCGCCTCCTTGTGCTGGGCACCAGGCCTGCATCTAACACAGAGGCCTTAGGTACTAGAGTAGGCTTCTTTGGTTTAGGGTGATCGTCAGCCTTACAGAATTCCTACGAGAGCGGCTTCTGTGCTTCTTGCCTTACATGACAGAGATGCCCACTAGCTCCAGTCTCAAACCACTCCCATCGAAGATGGTCGCAACCATCAGTAGCAAACTTAAAAACACGTGTACACACACAGAGTATATATATATAGCTTATATATGCATGTGTATATATATACACATACATATATATATATATATATAGAGTATATCTTGTCTGAAATACCATTTCTCATCAAATAGCATGTATCATCTATATCTATCTATATATATATATGTATACCACATATCATAGATACCATATAGTATATTTTAACAGTGGACTCGCTCAACACCACAAGGCCCTGGTCTGCCTCCCCTCACCCGGCATAAACTGCCCCAAATGATCTTTTTCCCCGAAGCTGACAGCGAGCAAACTATTGCATAGACCCGGTTTCGGCTTTAGGCTTTAGGGTGTAGGGTCTAGGCTTTAGGGTGTCGGGTTCTGAGTCTATCTTGTCAGACCCCTTATCATATAGAAGCCCTTAGAGTATCACGTAAGGGCCCTGAGATTGTCAAAAGGCTCCTTGATCAGACAACGTTTCATTCAAAGACCCTACCCCAAATCCGACATGCACTTTTTAATCAACCTTAAACCCTAAACCCTAAAATCTAAACCCCTGAAGCCCTAGGACCCTAACCCAAATCCGACATGCACTTTTCTAATCAACCGAAGACCTTGAACCCTAAACTCTAGACCCTAAAGCTTAAACCCAAAAGCCCTAAACCCTAAACCCTGAGCCAAGAACTAAACGTTCAACTTTCTTTAAACTTCAAACCGTTACCCTAAACCGGCCATGAACCCGTACCCGGGTTTAGGGTTCAGAGGTTTAGGGGTTTAGAGGTTTAAGGTTTAGGGTTTAGGGGTTTAGGGGTGTAGAGGTTTAAGGGTTTAGGGGTTTAGGGATTTTGGGTCAAGGGCACCCCAAGCTCTAAAGTTTAAGCCCCACCCTACCCCGCAACCTCCCGGCCTCGGCTCCTTTGCGAAGTTGACATTGGCGGTCCTGAACCCAGAGAACCCAATACCCCTTAATTAAGGAATATACCTTAAATTGTAGGGGTCTTCACATTATGATTTAAGGGATATTCCTTAATTAAGGGGCATTGGGTTCTCTGGGAAAGGGACTTAGGGCTCTAAAGGTATGGGGCTGGAGGCAGCTGCTCAAGGGTCTCGGGTTTCGGGGCTCTTTAGGGCTTCGGGATTTAGGGCTTGAGGGATGATATGGTTTAGAGGCTCGGGGCTCTCCCTAAACCCTAAACCCTAAACTCCCAAGAGAACCCAATGCCCCTTAATTAAGGAATATCCCTTAAATCATAATGTTAAGGCCCCTACAATTTAAGGTATATTCCTTAATTAAGGGGTATTGGGTTCTCTGGGTCTAAGGGTTTCGGGATGTTTAGGGTTTAAGCCTCTGCGCAGCGTGTTGCAATCCTCACCGGCAAAGCTCCAACTTGGTCGTGCGATCTTGTGCCGTGTGAATGAACAGGATGATAATTACCCATATGGCTCCATAGTAGTTCCTTTTGGGGGCTTAAAATTAGGATTCTACAAGGAAATCCCAAAAAGGAGCTACTATAGAGCCTATGGGTAGTCTTCGTTCGATGATAATGAGTCTTCGTTCTTAAAGGAAACTACAGCTGGGGAGTTTAGGGTATATAGGGCTTCTTTAAGGCTTCTACAAGGTATATAGACCTTCTATACGGCTCCTATAACGGTAACTACCCACCTGAAAATGTTCTAGACGTTCGGCCATATTGACTCAAATTTGCAGGCAAGATCCATGCGGTGTTGGCACATGTGCGCCTCGATTTCTCCCTGAGCCCTAAACCGTGGCGAGGCCACCGGCGTTCCAGGAGCTGACCTTCCAGGATGCATGAACTCCTCTACGACGTCATTCCTGACCTCTTTACTAAGGGTGCCGTACTATGGATTGCGGTTTAGGGTTTAGGGTTTAGGGTGTATAAGGCTGCGGGGCCTAGACAGCGACCTTAACTTAGAGAATTACCCAAGTTCGCTGAAATCACTGCACTCGCCTCCACAATCCTTTGTAGTTGGGCCCGCCTTTCCGACAAGATCTCGAGTATGCTCTATTGTAGGATCGCTTCATGTGTGTGGCTGACCCTCCGCCCTTCAGACGCCTCGCAAAAAAAGATTCAGGCTTCTGGTCTACAAGGGCTTAGGGGTTGAGGTCGGAAATTCAAGGTCCAAAAAATGCTCAGGGTTCAGTGGCTTGGGGCTCATTGTCTTTAGTGCTTTGCAGATGCCGCTTGAAGCCTTTAGGGTCTACAAGGGCCTAGGTCTAGAAGACGTATCCCAAACTCTGAACACTTATAGTAGCGCGTACAGTAGCGCGGACAGGAAATCTAAAACAGGCCACTGTAACTGTAGAAGCACGAATAAAATTCGAACACTATTCCTGAGGTCTCCGCATTGTCACAATGTGTGAAAACATAGCCCCACCCCAAAGAACCTGTTCTAACTTCAAAAGCCCCTATAACTATGTTTCCTTAGTTCCCCGAACATGTCCCAGATGGCCTAAGCCCTAGCACCTTCAAAACCCTAGGCCCTGAACCCTAAACCCTACTAACGTGCGCCTAAATCAAGTACTCTCGAACCCGTCATCCGTAGATCTTATGACATGCCCCAAAAAACATGTGCTAACTGTGGAGACCAATACATTCCCAACTTTTTTCCCAAAATTCCCCGGTTTAGGGGGAACCCTGAACTCTGAACCCCTAAACTAGGCCCTCAAAGCCATGAGCCTGAAGCTCCTGAACCCTAAACTCTAAAGCCGAAACCCTGAACCCTAAGGCCCTGAACCCTAAACTCGAAAGCCTAAACCCTGAACGTAGGCGCACAGCTGTTGTCTGCTCTCCTGGAAAGAAGCTGCTCGATGAGGCACTGAGCTGCCAGCACCTGAAACGAGACGGAGCCCGGTTTTGTAATGATGAGGGTTTAAGTTTGTTTCTTCAGGCTTTGGGATTAGGGTTTAGGGTTTAGGGTTGTTTTAAGGTTTTGGGATTAGGTTTAGGGTTTTTTTGTTAAGGTTTTGGGAGTAGGGTTTAGGGCTTTGGTTTTAAGGTTTTGGGATTAGGGTTTAGGGTTTTTTGCAGGCTTTGGGGTTAGGGTTTAAAGGTTTTTGGGATTAGGGTTTCGGGTTCCGCTTTGTAAAGATTAGAATAGGGGGTGGGGAGCTATAGGCTTTAGCTGCAAAACATGTCGAAGTTTAAGCACTGCAGGTTGATAGAGGGTCCTTACAGCTCTCTCTCTTCTTCTCTCTACCTACCTACCTCTCTCTCTCTCTCTCTAAAACTCTCTGTGTTACCATTACTGCTGCTACTAGTACTATTATTATTATTATTACCACCCTTTGTTTAGGTCCCGCAGACAGCGCCTTAAGGCCTTGGAGACCTTGCGATGCAGGGTTGAGGATTCAAGGCTCAGGGTACCATAAAAAGGACTGAGAGCTTTGGGTGCAGACGCGTCTTTAGGCTTTAAGGGCTTTAAGGTTTTGGGTTTAGGGTTTATAGGTTTAGGGCTTGTAGGTTTAGGGGTTTAGGGTTTAGGGGTAACCCTAAACCCTTAAACCCTAAACCCTTAAACCTCTAAACCCTAAACCCCTAAACCTACTTTGAGGCTGGAAGACTGGTCGGACAGTGCTTCTCTTGATTCTGCCCGGGAGTAGTCAGCCGACTGAAACCCTCCAGACCCGATGAGCTACATACAGTAATACAGGCCTTTAAGGGTTTAGGGTTTAGAGGTTTATAGGGTTTTAGGGTTATAGGGTTTAGAGTTTAGCATTTATAGGGTTTTAGCTGCTAGCTACTACAGAACTGAAATAAGTAAACAAAGCTGAGTGAAGCAAACGTAAGCCTGGACAACAAAGGCTCACTGGAGGCACGAACGGCCTCACATGGTCAGGTTCCTCCTTCTGTGGATAGCTCTGCCCACAGTCGTTCAGGATGAGACCCCTAAACCCTAAAACCATCAACCCAAAACCCTAAACCCCTAAACCCTAAACCCCTAAACCCCTAAACCCTAAACCTCTAAACCCCTAAATCCCTAAACCCCTAAAACCCTAAACCCTTAAGTGGCATTGGGTCTGGAGTTCTCTGGCTCTAAAAACCCTAAGCCCCAAAAAGCCCTAAAACCCCAAACCCTTAAGGAACCCTATTAATTAAGTTCTGGGCCCAGAGTTCTCTGGCTCTTAAACCCCTAAACCCTAAACCCTAAACCCCTAAACCCTAAACCCTAAACCCTAAAACCCTAAACCCCTAAACCCTTAAGGAACCCTAAACCCTTAAGGAATCTTATTAATTAAGTGGTTTTGGGCTCAGAGTTCTCCGGCTCCCGGCCCGATCTTCCGCTGGCCGGCCGAGCTCCTCGGCGCTGAGGGCTCCCAGCCTTTGGCTTCTTCTCGGGGGGTTTTAGGGTTTTAGGGCTTCTGGGGGGTTTTAACTTTAAGGTTTTACGGGTTTTAGGGGTTTAGGCTTTTTGAGTTTAGGGCTTTTTTGGGTTTAAGGTGAAGGGGTTTAAAGCTTAGGGCTTTTTTGGGGGTTTAGGGTTTAGGGTTTCGGAGAGCTTGGGACTTTTCGGGTGTTACTTACGTGGGGCCTCAGGGCTTTAGGGTTTTTCATGGTTTTAGGGTTTGGGTTTAGGGTTTAGGGTTTAGGATTTAGGGTTCGGGGGGCTTCAAGGCTTTAGGGTGTTACAGTTTGGGGTTGTTAGGGTTCTAACATTTAAGGCCTTAGGGCGTTCATGGTTTATGGTTTGGGTCTTAGGGTCTAGCTGCTAGTCGAGCTTCCTGCTTTATCTTCACACCCCTCTGGGGTGTAGGAAATTGCGCCATTTTTAGTGCGTAGATGGGTAGCAGTAGCCTAACTTATACTTGTTCGCAGCAACTCCAGTATCACGAGACTTGCAGACTCTGAGGGGATGAAAACCGCGGACCAAGCTAAGTAAAGAAAGGGGGATCAGCGGAAAGGCGACAGTGCCCGAAGCATGGCTATCCTACGGATGCCTCTTATTACAACCTGCTTGCTATGAAGAGCTTTTGCTTAGCGTTTTTGTGGGCTCCAGGGTTTAGGCTCGAGGTTGAGGGAGCATACGCATCTGCCGGGATATGGTAGCTTAACTTCAAAGATGCTAGCATGGACTTATGTACTTGATGACGTTATTTGCCTACTTCCCCAGCAGACCAGGGAATCAACAAGCTTAATAATTGGTATTGATGGCTTCGTCTGCGCTATAAGTTGCAAGTATCAGCTGGCCTGTCTCTCACAAGAGTTGCCCGAACTTTGCAAGCTAATAAGAGCTTAAGCTTTCTAGTAGCAGAGGTGAAACCAGTGGTACTCTTGCTCTGCATGGGCGCGAGCTCGTAGGCGTAGTTTGTTTAGCAGTACCACAACATCCACAACATAGCATACATGCCGCCTGTGGCTATGCAGCACCTTTGGCTATGCATGCTTGTCAAACAAGCTTGTGGGAGTTAGGATTAGGGGGACCCTTGGGGATATGGACCCTCCCAATTAGATCCCTTTTAAGAGAGCCACAAGTAGGGTTCAGAAGGGTCCCCTTTAAAGGGTCTCCTAATACTACCTAGCAGCTTGACGGTTGCCAAGCCTTGCCCTCAAGAGTCTTATGCAAGGACTAGATTCGTTTGTTGACGTGTCTCCTGCTTGCTCATCTTAGGGGCTGCGTACCCTAGCCCCAAAAAAGCTAAGCTTTCAATTATGGTAGCATTATATAAGCCCAAAAAGGTAAGAGTTACCTACTCCGCTACTAAGTCAGGTTTGATGGTGATCGTCACTGGTTGTTGTCCTGGCTGTCGAAACTACAGTCATACTCTTACCAGCTGTTGTTTGATTGTACAGTGGTCGCCGGCTTCGTCATTGTGCTGGTTACTGGTTGAACCAACGAGTGCAAGATGATCATTGCGCACACGTGTACCAATATTTGTAGATGTTGAAAAAAACGGAGAGCATAAACACCACCTCCTAACTTGCAGACGCATCTGTCGTATGCTAGAAGAGATAGAAAAAACACATGTTGAATGCGCTCTCTGAGATTGGCCGGATGTCAGGAAACTTGAAAGTGTCAACTGAGACCCGAACAAGGAATCGAGGAGTTGCTTGGCCCGCACCTCCACAAGAGCTAGCGGGTAGGGAAGTTCCCAGAAACCACAAATATAGTAATATAGTATAATATACTATACTCTAAACCCTAAACCCCAACCCCCCCGCCCCCGGCCCAAAGAAAAACCTATTCAGGACCTATTCTAGTTATAAAGACCCCTTTATGAAGCCCTGAGCGCGACAAGCCGCTAGACCTACACGGCTAAAAACTCGTAAACTGAATTTCGAACCGGTACTTCTCAACTGTTGCCTGCAACACCTTCTAAGACCCTTGTAGAACGATAAAACCCTGAAGCACATAATAGACATGCTCATAAATGGATTCTGCTAAAAGCCCTGTAAAATGCATTGGCCGTAAAGCGCTTGAGCAAACACAACAAGACCTTATACAACTCTGCACGTAAGTAAATCCTATAGAACGGCAAGCCTATGAAGCGAAATCCTAAGCCCTGAACCCTAAACCCGACACTCGAAACCCTAAACCCGAACCCCTAAACCCTAAACCGCGCAGTACATATGGACCCGAGGGTTCGTCTAGGGTCCCTGCTGGTTGGGGTTGGGTTGGAGGTATACTGCAGCTATTCTATAAAGAGACTCCAGGCGCGGAGTATTACGAATCATAATCTACTGCCACGGACGTCACTGCCACTGTTTCGCATGATTGTTCCACTACCTCTATTGGTGCTATATGATCAATACTTTGTATCGCGAAGGTTTTTATCATTACTATAAAAAACTAATGACAAGGAACCCAATCCCCTCAACCCCAAACCCTAAGCTTCCCTAAATCCGAAAACCGTAAACCCTAAAATCAGAAACCTTAAAACCCGAAAACCCTAAAACCCAAAAACCCTAAAACCTATAAATCCTAAACTTCCCTAAACCTTAAACCCTAAACCCGGCCTCCGGCGAAGGATGGCCAGTTCCAGGATTCGCCTCTGATGGGCTGTTCTGCTGGGGTTTCGGGTTTAGGGCTTCGGGGGGTTGCGGGTTTATTTCGGGTTCAGGGGTTCGGGAGGCTTAGCGTTTAGGGTTCAGGGGTTTAGGGCTTCGGGAGGTTTAGGGTTCAGGGTTTAGGGGTTCGGGGGTTTAGGGTTTAGGGTTCAGGGTTTAGGGGTTCGGGGGGTTAAGGTTTGTTCAGGGTTTCGGGGTCTGGGGGGTTCAGGATTTAGGGTTTAGGGCTTCGGAGTTTGCGGTGGGGGGGAGTATAGGGGGTTTTCGCGTGTGTGAGCTTTGCCAGGGGTATAGGGTGTAGGGTTCGTGGGCTCTAAGGTCTAAGGGTCTACCCAGTGGCTTCTAAGTAGTTCCTGTTTATGGTTCATATTTAGGATTGATAAAGTAATCCCAAAAAAGGAACTACTAAGGAGCCTATGGATAGAGAATGGGGTCGAAGGGATGTGTTTGACTACAGGGCTTTGAAGGCTTAGGGATTTAGGGTTTGCTGGTGTGATTTTGGGCGTTTAAAGGTTTAGGGCTTATAAAAGCCACGGTTTAGGGTTTAGGGTCTTGCTGGTGTGACTAGGGTTGCTGAAGGTCTTATCCGGGCTTTGCAAGAGTGTATTGAGTATACGGGCCGTATACGGTTTTCAAACCCTTAAACCCTAAACCCGGAACCCTAAACCCCTAAACCCTAAACCCCTGAACCCTAAGCCCCTAAACCCTAAACTCCTAAACTCCAAATCCCTAAACCCTAAACCCTTAGCAACTTTTTGCAAGACTCCGAGAGGTCGGCAACCGAGTTGGCCATGCATTTGCTCCGATCCAGGAACAAGAAAATAGCCGCGGCCGCCGAACGGCTGCACCGACGTCTGTCGAGCAAAACTGAACCTTCAGAGAATGACTCGAGAGTATGTCAGCGTCACTTAAATTACCTAACAGCTGCAGGCATGTGGCCAGAACGATGTGGTAGTTGAGCCCAACCTTTCTCCGCATAATTTTCTTCACAGCTTTCAGGTGCTTCACCAGGCCATATACGTTCTCCAGCACTGCCGAAGATGCATGAGGCTGTCCAGCACACCACTCCTCAGTGCAAGCACATGTCGCCAGCATCTCTTCCACGCAAGCAAACCGCGATGTCGTTGAACGAACCCAGAGACTTCAAAACCCCGTCTTCAAGGAATCTACCTTTACAAGTTAGTCTTGGTAGGAACCCTAGTAACACTTAAGGCAGAAGTAAACGGGTAGGAACCCTACAAAGATTTGCGGATAATCCCTAATGCCTAAACCCTATTCCTAAAGCTAAGCTTAAGGGGCTTTGGAGTCACTGGGTTCCTGGAGCCTTCGGAGATATTTGTGAAGCAGTGCCAGTGAACAACCCCTAAACCCTAAACCCTTTAGCTGGTCAGGTCCCTTGAACGGTTCAGGATTTAGGGTCAGGTCTCTGGAACTTAGGGGTTTTAGGGTTTAGGGTTTAGGCGCAGAGGACAGGAGGGATTTGTTTAGGTAAGGTCTCTTGGCAGCTGGTGGCTTGAAGGTGGTTGGGGCTTCGGCTCACTTCTCGCAAATTGAAGTTGCTCTTGAGTGGGCTTGGGGGTTGGTTTGCCAGTTGGAGTTCAAGTTTCAGATTCATTCTTGGTCTTGGGCTTCAGGGCTTTACGGGCTAAGCGTGCTTAGGGTTCGAGAAACCGAAGAGTTCACAGATAAGAGCCAGTTCCATGGAGGCCCGAACCTACTGACCAAGTAATACCGGGGCCTTAACACTTAGAATACGCTTTTGGGGTATATTTCACTATATAAGTATAATAAGCCCCCAAGAATTATTTTTTGGCCGCTAAATTAGGCCTCAGTCGCTTTCTTACTATGCCTTCTGGAGGTTGTAGACTCCTGAGATGGTGAGTAGATCCGCATAGGATCCTAAGTTCAAGGCCCTTTAAGAAGATCCCTCGTTCCTTGCATTTAAAGTTTAGGAGTGAAAGATGGGTTGGGGGTTTTGGGTTTAGGACGCTCTGACAACTGAACCCTCAACCCCTAAACCTTAAAGCCGTAGTCCCTAACCCTAAATTTCGGAGTCTGCTTTCACAGCGGTCCAACGAGAAGAGTCCGTGCACTCGCGCACAGCCTGTGCCCTGGAGTGCGCGGTGCCGAAGTACCATGACAATTCAGTCTATCGTAGTACGGTTTAGTCAATTGCAGTATAATTCAGTAAACCACACTGTAATTTGTAATTTATTTGTATGCCTTTACTAGAGCATGGTTTGGTCTATCACAGTCGTATATAATCCTGGGGAGGATCATTCTCTCCTCACATAGGCATGTCGACGGCAAAAAAATACTGAACCCTAAACCCTAAATCCTCAACTCTAAACCCCAAACCCTAAGACGCTAAACCCCAAGATCCTGAACCCTGAGGCATGACTTCACACAACCACCAAACGCACAATCTCAAACACTAAAGCCAAACTAAGCCAAGACTCGAAATTCAAAACCCTGAACCCTAAGCCTAAACTTAAACCCTACTAAACCCGATGTTATTAATTCGATAGAGTTGAAAGCCCCAAAGCCCTCGGCCCCCGGCCCCTCGCGCGGGCTGCTGAAGCTGGAGCTGTTGAAGCTTCTCTACGCACACCTCATGGGGGTTCCAAAAAACAGCAAGCCCCAGAAAGTTGGAACATGGGTCTAGGATGTAGGATCTCTTATCTCTTACCTTAAGGCCACGACCCAGAGAACCCAATACCCATTAATTCAGTAAGATACCTTAAAGTCTAGGGGCCGTAATATTGTGATTTAAGGTATACTCCTCAAGTAAGGGGTATGGGCTTTTCTGGGTTAGGATGATTTGTGAGGGCACGAGTCGAGGATTATAACTAAAACTTGGTGAGCCATAGCCCTTTTGACTCCCTAAACCCTAGGACTGCACCTCGTTCGCGAGTTTCTATTGCCCAGCTAGCAGCACCGGTCTCACCTCTGTCAGGGTTCCACATGAAGGGGAGATATTTCTCATTGTCGATCAGCAGCTTTGACCCTGACATGATGGCAACCCAGCTCTTTAGCTCATCCTCCATCCCCTTGAATGGCTTGCTGTACAAGGCACCAGCAGACCCTTGAATAATTCCCGCTCCCATAGTCCTCACAGACACTGTGAGTGCTGAATTCAGCCTCATGTCACGGACCCGGGGAACCCCTCCGTTGTCAACATCAAATCTCGAGAATAGCCCAGAATGTGCGGGGTCAAGCCGCACGGAACCGTGGAAGGAGTCATCCAGCACATCATTTAACAACCCAGCCGGATCAAATGCTCCAGCCATGAGTTGAAGAATATTGGTGATGGATCAATGTTTCTCGTTGCCAAGAGCAAAAATGGCTACGGGTTTGGGGTTTAGGGTTTAGTGTTTGGGGTTTAGGGTCAGTTTGAAGTGTGGGATCTAGCTTGGAGGCGAGAATGCATAAACCCCCGAAGCCCTACAAAACCTGCACCCAAAGCCCTCTACCGTACACCCGAACCTTTAAACTCCAAACCCTAAACCCTTAACCACAAATGCTTACTTCATTCCTTACACTCCTTGGGCCCTGAAGCCCTCGCACCCCAAAGCGGCCGGGCGAACCCTAGAGCGATCATTCTGCTCACAGCTCCAATGGCTGTCAAGGGTTTAAGGGAATTTAGGGCTTAAGTTGCCCTGACCCGTGCAATGCGAATCTTCAAGCCAAGAACCAGGAGCCGCAGCGGAGGGATTTTTTTCCTAACGCTCTCGGTCCCCCGCGTCCTCTGCTAATGTTGGCTTTCCTTTTTGGTTGCAAACACTGAAAACTGCAGCATTTGCTCCTGTTTCGCATCAACCTATTGGGGAATTCTAATTGCAGGGTCCGATTTTGCCCCAAGCCTTTGGGAGATTGCAATTTCGAGGCTCTTGTCCTGTGTCAAGCTGTTGGGGAATTGCATTTGGCAAGGTCTTGCGTTGCGTCAAACCATTGGGGAGTTACATTTTGCAAGGCTTTGTTTTGCCCCATGCTATTGCGGGATATTGGAGAATTACAATTTGCAGGTATTGCCTTGCGCCAAGCTATGCGGAAATTACAATGTGCAGGTCCTGTTTTGCGACGAGCTATTGGGGGATTACAACTTGCAGGGGCGCATCCGGTTCGTTACATTTCTTAAACACGCTCCCGTATTTGGCGATTCTGGTTCATCATAATAATCTATCTCAAACAAGCCCCTCATGTGGCGACTCCGGTTCATCACACTTCTTTAAAGACTCTCTCCTCCCCCCATTCGGCGATTTCGGTTCATCGATCTTAAACACGCCCCCTCATTTGGCGATCTAGGCTCGTCATACATCTTAAACAGGCCCCTTCCTGTGGCGATTCCGGTTCATCATATACCTTCAACATGCCCCCTCCTATGGCGCTTCCGTTTCATCCTAATACAATATCTTAAACAGGCCCCTCATGTAGCGACTCTGGTTCATCATACTTCGTAAAGACATCTCGGTTCATCATATATATTAAACGTGCCCCGTCACTTGGCCATCCAGGTGCATCACACATCTTAAACACACCCCTCATTTGGCGATTCAGGTTCATCACATATATCTTAAACATGCCCCCTCATGATATATGTTGAACATGCCCACGCGTTTGCCATTTCTGTTTCTGCACTTTAGCTAAACTGCTAGCGGCCGCGGCACGGCTAAAACAAAGAGCGGGGTTGGGCGGGGGGCAGCTCCCCCATATGTGCAACCACAATGTCTGCATCAGGGGTTCTGAAAGGATCCATATGCGTGCTGCTTTTTAATGGTGAGATGTGATTTTGAAGCGAACTTGCGCGGCTTAAACCAGCCGGTCGGGGGGACTGACAAAGCAGCGCAAACACGGACAGGGAGCTTATTATTTGCAAAACATTGTCGATGGTGCCTTGATGCATGCCTGGGGAGGTCTTCTCATGTGTGAACCATCATGGTTCGTTCCGGTTCATCATAACATCACACTTCTTAAGGACGCTCCCCTCCTCCGATTGGGCGATTTCGGTTCATCATATATCCTAAACATGCCCCACCCAGATTCATCACATATCTTAAGCACGCGCCCTCATCATATATCTTAAACACGCCCGCTCATTTGGCGATTCTGATTCATCATATATCTCAGTTGCTAAACCCGCCTCCAACTGTTCACGGGCCAGGGCAACCCGCGGCCCGCGGCGGGCTAAATGAGAGACAGGAAGTGTTTGGGGACCCGCGACACCAGGGAACCAGAGACCAGGGGACAGGGGAGCGGAGGGGCCGGGGCCAAACTTAGGAAAACAAACGGGGTTTAAGAGCCGCAACCAAGCAAAAGAAACGTCATCGCCAGCATCAGTGTGATCATCGTCGTCGTCGTCGTTGCCTTGGTCGACGTTGTCGTCGTCGCTGCCATTGTTGTTTTTGTTGTCGTCGCTGTTGTCATTGATGCCGTCGTCGTCACCACCACCACCACCACCACCACCACCATCACCACCACCACCACCACCACCACCACCGCCACCAAAACTAATACAGTCATCATTTTCATCCTTGAATAAAAATGCCGCAAAAGGTTGTCGGAATTGCCCTAGGGTCTGGCACGAACTCCCAAATCGAAAACACAAGCAGGAACAACTTAAACCACTAGCCGCAAAATCAGACCCAAAATCCAAGCTCGCCTTGGCACTTCAGGGCTTCCCAAGATTCAGATCCAGGCTTCGGCTCGAGGCTGTAGGGTTCAGGGTCCCTAGATGAGCTCAGGATTCAGGGTTCGGGACGTCGACGGCTTAGAAGGGTTTTGGGGTTTTTCAGGAACGAGTGCGCTTAGACCCCTCAAAGGGTTCAGCATTCTAGACCCAAGCAAGGCACTGCACTGCAAACATCCAGGTTGGACGGTCTTCGTCGGTGCCGGATATTGAATGCTCCACCTTTCGACCGTTCAGGCTTGCGGCTCTCCTTACAAACCCTTGAACCTCCAGCCCCCTGAAAGAAGAAACTTTCCCGCCTTGAACATCCCTACACCTTAAACCCGAAGCCTTTTGACCCTATCTCCCTCTGGCTCCTTGAAGCGATGCCCTAAGCCTGAGCCCGATTCCCTAGACAAACCAGGCCAGAGGACACAAAAATCGGACGTTTGGAGCCAGTCAGGAATTGCTGACACTGCAACCGTCCCGAACAGCGTAGAGCAACATTGCTTGTTGGCTCAGGGTACCTGGTAAGTAAGTTCTCACAGCTCTTTCTACTTCTCTAACCCCTCATCAGTGTAAGTCTCATCCTCGGAGTTTGAGCGAGGCTCCGGTGGCGAGGATAGAGGGGTTTAGGGTTTTGGGTTTTGGGCTTAGGGTTTTGGGTTTAGAGTTTTGGGCTTAGGGTTTTGGGTTTAGGGTTTTGGGCTTAGGGTTTTGGGTTTAGGGTTTAGGGTGCGTTGTCTAGCAGCTAGACAAGGCATGCTCGACAAAGAAAGCATTCCATCGTCGCTACTTGCAATCGCTACTCACAAGAAGCGGCTGCTAATATAGGGATGTCAATAATTAGAATAGGGTCCGGGGAATTATCGTAGACTTCTAACAAGGAATCCCACGGAATGATCTTGGTAATACACTATCCTTATTTTAAGGAACCCCCAAAATGGTATTGATGACTATCCTATCCAGGCCCCTGAACATCACAGCCTCCAGGCCGATATAAACGGAGTTGGCCAGCACCACTAAAGCATAGAAGCTGTCGAAGATGGGATGGCGAACAAGGTCGAGAATGAATTGGCCTCCCGGGCTTCCCCAGAGACACCAACATCCCCCTATTTAAGGAATAGACCTTCGTTTAGGGTTTAGGGTTTGTGGTTTCTTCAATCATATGGGGGATCCTACTGTGATTTAAACTATCTTCTTGAACAGCACCACACGGCCTCGGGCTCTTGCCTCAAGGGCTACGCCCCGAAGCTGCACCCACAAAGGATGGAAGAATCTTGAAGTCCTACACTGAAGCCCTCTTCCCACAGCCCTGAAAGCCTCAACGCTCTCGGCACCGGCATCTTTGATTGAGGGCTGCACACACTGGCTCGAAGAACGAAGCTACAGGTCAAACTACTTACTTCAAGTATTGGAGTCACCACCAGCACCACTACTACTGCTGGTGCTGCTACTACAACCACTACTACCACTGTCTACCACTACCACTACCACTACCACTGCCACTGCCACTGTTACGACTACTGCTACTACTACTGCCACTGCCGCTGCTGGTACTGCTACTGCTTCTACAGAACACGTTTTCACCACCTTATGTCTCCAAACACCGCCTTGTCTACACACATTGCTATCCACATGAATACTGTTCGTGCTTCTTGCTCAGGCCATCTTGGAATTCCCTGTTCGACTTATTGTGCTTTCTCTCGGCTGTAATGAACACGTGCAGCACTCTGGTGGTAGCTACGGTTACACACTGACGGTTAAGGTTGCGACTATGACCGCCAGTTGTTCTGGACACGTTGCTCGGACTCTTTCTCTGGGTATGATCATTTCATCAACAACTCGCCCTGCTCACGACCATTGTACTGCTAGCATGGAGGTGTTGTGTTTTCTTTCCCGTAACCGTAAACCCTACACACTAAACCCCTAAACCCCAAACCAGCGAGCTCTGCAAGGCCTGTCTGCTGCTTGGCCTTTGAGATTCGCAGGCTGGCGAAGCGCTTGCGGGAATGCATGCCGTCAACGCTCGCCTGGGGAGTCTTGTCTTGGTCATTGGGTTTAGGATTTAGGGTCTTAGGTATTTTTTTTAAAGCCTGGGGGTAGGACGTTTAGGATTTAGGGTTTTAGGTATATACAGAACCTCGGATCGGATTGAGGACTTGGAGTTTCGAGGGCTTTAAAAATCAAACGCGAAAAGCAGCAGATCACTGCAAATACAGTGATGCTCTTATCGCCAAACGTCACAACCAGTTCTGTACCGTCATTGTCATCATGTCCTGAACACTATCGTCATCGTCGCCATCGTCCTCATCAACATCATCATCATCATCGTCATGACCATTACCATCATCACCCTCGTCATCATCATCATCTTCTTCTTCATCATCATCATCATGATCATTATCATCATCATCATGATCATTATCATCAAAATCACCCACCACAACTGCACCATCATGATGATCATCACCAATACCGTCATCATTACAACCATCGTCATTTTCATCTCCATAACTACCATCTGCAGCAAGTCACCATTATCATCATCAAGGTCACGACGGCGATGCTGATGACTATCGGTACTATAAGCGTGGCTATTTGCCATTGTTGCAGTTGCGACCAGGATGACGGTGACGATTTGGACGACTATAAGCAAGAGGATGACGAGGTGGAGGGGAATGAAGAGAAAGATGCGAAGGGGCTGAGGAGGGTGAGGGACAGATTGAGGATGGCAGGAAACTTGAAAGTAGAGGATGCACTCGCTATTGAGTCGAAGAAAACTCAGGATTTAATGCAAATAGCCTGGCAAGTGAAGAGTAAGAAACGGCGGCGCCGTGTCCCTTGCGAGGGACATTTGCCACTGCCCTGCAGGAACGAAAGAAGAACTCCTTTCGACTTCCACTTGCATCCATGAGAATGGATATTGAACTGGTGCTGTTGTTCGCACCACTAACATGATTGTCGCTGCGATCGACAATCAGCTCACTACCTCCTGACCGAGATTTCGCTGTCTTGGTCGCTGCCTCTCTACACTCCCATAATCTCAGCCCTCTCGATTCCTATAAACTCAGAAACCCCCCCTATAAACACCTGTTGACCCCTACTTAGGGTTTAGGGGCTTAGGGTTTAGGGTTTTAGGGTTTAGGGTTTAGGGTTTAGGGTTTATTCCCTACAGGCCAAAGCCAGTCTCGGACAAGCCGGGCTGCCGCAGCGTCCTGGGCCTGGCGCAGCAGAGACTGGGGTCTGGGAGAGACTTCCGGGTTTAGGGTTTAGGGGTTTCGGGTGGAGGCCGGAAAGGCTTAGAGATTTTGGGGTTTAGGGTTTGGCGTTTGGGGGTTTCGGGTTTAGGGTTGAGGGGGTTTAGGGTTTCAATCCAGGGCTTAGGGTTTAGGGCAGTCTAGGGTTTAGGGTTTTGGGGTTGGGGTTTCGGGAGATTGAAGTTCTGCTAAACTGCGGTTGTTGAGGGCAGCCGTAGACTGAGTGGCCGAAATGTCATTCAAACATCCGGCAAACAAGAACTCTGTTTCGAGCAAACCCATCTGGCCTCCATGAAGCCTACACCTGACCCCTAATCAATGGAATAGGGTGTTGAAGTAAATCATGCTTCAACTATACTCGGGACTGTAACGGAATCTTTCGCTGATTGTTCCGGCCCCTATATTGCACCCTCCCCCTGACCTTAAAGCACGACACCTAAACCAAAGCCCCAAAGCAGAAACGCAAGAGCCGAAAACCCAAAAGCGAACCCTCTGGGTTTCGGGTTTAGGGTTAAGGGGTCCTTATGGTAACTCCTACGTAAACCCTAACCCTCAAAGGAACCCCACTGTAACTGTTCAAGAGATCCGCGGCACCTGCAGGTTGTGGGCCGTGAAGGTCGTGAAGAGCTTTGGAGCCTGTTGAGGGAAACCCTATGCCTCCTTTAAGGGATCCTTTAAGGGATCCTTTACGGGCTTGGCGTCTAGGGTTTAGGATGTACTTGGAGGACCATGGGACTTAGTAAGTAGGGTTAGAAGTACCTCACTTGGGGTGACCACCAATTCTAGTTACCCGATCCCTCAAGCAACGACTGAGAAACCCGAAACTCGGCTTTAGGGTTGAGGGTTCAGCCCTTGGGATTCAGGGACTCGTGTAGAATTCCGAGGTCTAGGGTTAAGGCAGGGGTTGAGGTCTAGGTTTGGCTGGCCCGGAGTTGCGCCTGAGGTCTCACCATGCGTGAACTAGGTGTCAAGTAGGGCATAGCCAGGGTAACCGCAAGGGGGGTTTAGGGTATAGGGTTTAGGGTTTAGGGTACTCGTATCAAGAACGTTAACCTGTTTTCTAAGTCCACTTAGGCAAGACGCTGCAAGTACGCTCGCATCAGTCGACTATCCCGTGCCACCCGGCCCACCTGAAAGGATAATCTCGGGAGCAGCGGCGGTGGAGTTGGCGACGACTTTGACTTTGACACCTTCGCAGGCACTCGTGAGAGACGGCAAGCTTAACCCCTTAAGCCTAAACCTCAGACCCTACTGCAACAGACACACAGACGCACAGGACAGGGCGCGCTAATTACACAATATGCTATGATTGGCAACAAAACTTAACATTAGCAGATAATCTGCATGTAGTACAAAGCCCAACTCCCCAGAAGCCTTAAAGAAACCCGCAGCCCCGACCCAAACCTTACATTCCAAGCGCTATAGCCTCCTGGGCCCAATCCCTAAGCAAGGCCTGTCTCATGGGGGGTACTAAAAGCTCCCGAATACGAATGTTGCATCAACACTCCCGACTCCCCCAAACCCAAGTCGAATTATTCAGGCTTCCAAACTAAGCCCTCGTCTAAAAAATCACAAACTGCATGGACCTATACCATCTAGTGCTTGGGGGGTACATCATACCCCAACCTTACCATGAGGATACCTCAGGAATGATAGTGGAAAACTCTTCAGGCCCCCATGATGCGTAATGCTGAAGAAGCCGCTACAACCCTGAACCCTGAACCCTAAACCCGAAGCCATGCTTTGAAGCTAGGCCTTGCTGGAGTGGTCGGAAAGCATGGAGGGGCAATCCGAGCCTTTCGCCTCTGCTCGCTTTTCTCGGAGAGTCAACAGATCCGAACGGCGGTTTTTTTAGCTTTGGGGTTTAGGGTTTAGGGTTTAGGGTTTAGGCCTTAGGGTTTAGGGTTTAGGGCTTAGGGCTTAGGGCTTAGGGCTTAGGGCTTAGGGTTTAGGGTTGAGGGTTTGGGCCGGTAGGGCTTTAGGGTTAAGGGCGTTAGGACTTGGAGCTTGAGGGCTCAGACTCCACAGACGAGGTCTTTACAAGGGAAACGATAATAGAAACCCTAAACCCTGGAACCCCCAAACCCTAAACCCTAAACCCTAAAACCCTAAAACCCTAAAACCCTAAGCCCCCATGTTTTCGATATGCTCTGCTAGGGCTGTCGGCGATCGTCCAGGCATGTGGGGATGGGGATAAACAGTGCTCGGGAAGATTCTGACGGTTTGGGGTTTAGGGTTTAGGGTTTAGGATTTAGGGGTTTAGGGTTTAGGGTTTAGGGCTTAGGGTTCCTATGCTTCTTCGGCGGCAAAACCCTAAACCCTAAACCCCTAATCCCTAAAACCCTAAACACTGAACCCTAAAATCCACAACATTGCTTGCCGGCTTCCTGAAAAGACAATTTCAAGCAGAGGAGGGAACGAAAAAACCCTCAACACCAAACTCTAGTCCCCAAGAGCTACCAGAAGACGGCGTGGCTTCAGAAACGCAAGGTGGATACTTTTACCTTAGTCGGGGATAGAAAGTACAATGCAGGGTGGGGGTTTTAGGGTTCAGGGTTTAGGGTTTAGGGGGGTTTTAGGGTTCAGGGTTTAGGGAATAGGGCACAGCGCCCAGGGTTCGCTCAGAGTGGCTTGCCTCTGCGCTTGGGTCAGGCTAAGAAAAACCAGGCGTCGTCTGCAAGCTGCATGGGCAGACAGGAACACCCTCAGCCCACGTTCAGGTGATAAAGGGCTGCCTTCTTACCGGCACGGCGAAGCGTCAGCACGCCTCACACGAAGGATCCGAGTTGGAGTGAATCGAGGAGCCTGAGGAGCACGGCCGAGCCGTTCTGCTGGAGGACCAGAACGAACGTCAACACTGTTTGCCGGGCTAGTCGGAGTTCCCCGCGGGGTCGCAAACCGCACAAGCTCCTCGCACTCACTCTCTTCGGTGTTTGCCGCGTCTGCTGCGCTAGCGCTTCTTGCGCCGACGCTTCCTCTCTGTCCTCTCAGATGATGCTCTAGCCGCTATCCTTTCACAACCCCCTTAAACCCTAAAGCCAGAACCCTAAGCCGTAAACCCTAAAGCCCTAAATCCATGTAAACCCTAAACCGACTCCTTTGGAACCCTAAATGTCACGAATGCCATGCGATGTAAGTCACAAAGAATATGCAAGCACGTGACAATGATCTCCATTGCAGAGCTGAAGACAACGAATACCCAGAACCCCAGGCCGCAAAACCCTGACACCTTAAAGCCCTTAAGCCTGAAGCCCGTAAAGCCCAAAGCCTCAAAACCTAACACCTACGGTTGATGATAAAAATCCTGCATTACCCATAATAAGGAATATACCCATGATTCCCATACTTTAGGGCCCTGAAGGTAATGCAGGATTTCTATCATCAACAGTAGTACAAGTAGAACCCACATACCCCCCATATACCCCCGGCCTAAAATCCACCTCAACAACAACTACGCAACGTAAGAGAACTAGAAAACACCACCTAGAAACCCTAAACCCTAAACCCTAAAACCCAAAGCCCTAGAAAGCCCCAATAGCCGACGCCGACCTCGTTGCTCTCTTGGCTGGCCTGGAAACCGCCAGAAGCTCGAATAGTGAAAGCTTCAGGACGTTACGGCTTTAGGGCTTTAGGGCTTTAGAGTTTAGGCTTTAGGGTTTAGGGTTTAGGGTTTAGTGTCTAAGGTTTAGGGCTTTGGCTTGGATTTAAAGGCCTTTTGACGCCCAAGACCCCGCAGTGGAGGAACTCATTAAGCCATATAGGGCTTCTTATCCTGCATACTCCCCAAATCCCTAGACCCTGGACACTAAATCCATACCTCGGCAACTTTACCCTAAGAAGGCTCTGGGGATACTCTCCCGACTGCTAAGAGCAACGCAGGACCCCAACTTCGAACCTTAGAGCCTCCAAGGAGTGTCCCTTTTTGCTTAAGCGTTTCAGTGCGCTTCTTTGAGAAGCAAACCGGGTAGCAAGACAAAACGAATTACAACTGAGAATCTTAGCAAACTTTCGTGCCGACATACTTCTGGGGCCTGTGATTTTACGAATTTGGGGTACACTATCTTATACTGAAAATGACGAGGCCTAAGCAATAGAAGTGGTAGTCATTCAGAACCCTTATTTTTTACCTTGGCCCAAATCCCCACCGGCAGGCACCGAGCCCATGGACCGTGAACCCGTAGACGCTGGGGGCAAGCCTAAACCACTAATATCCTTCTTCTTCTTCTTCCGCTTCTTCTTCTTCTGGTTGTTCTGTCGTTATACTTATTTAGCAATGTTTTTCAGGCGAGCCCTTTTCCAGATCTCGTAAGTTACCTGAGCTCAGCTTTGACGCATCAGGCACATTGCTGCGACCTCCTTCGCATTGCTAGGTTAGTACCGACGGTGATAGAATTCCTACAGATGGCCCTAAACCCTAAACCCTAGAAGCCCCACCCAAGAAACTCATCATGGTTAGATCGAAAGAACGATTGCGGCGACTGAGCCCACTGGGAGGACAAATGAGACTAATACGGTTGATGGTATAAATCCTGCATTACAATTTTACGGAATGCAGGGTCTTTAAGGTAATGCAGGATTTATATCATCAACCGTATCTTTGCTAGTCTTATGGTGACCATAAAAGTCACAAAGACACTGACTCCGCAGGATTACTATGTTAGCGTAGAGGGTCGGGGGACTTAGCAAGTAGTTCTTCGAACAATCCCACCCTAGGATAGCCCTTCGGAGACTTACAACTCTACCTACTGCCTACTTCCTAAGTCCCCCGACGCTCCAAGAAGGGAAGATTGTCTACTTTGTTTTGTCCCCTGCACACCAGTAGCGGCGGGATGACGGCTCTTGGTTGATGTTGCTGTTGCAGTTGCTACCATCTACACCCGAAGCCCAAAACCCTAATCCCTACACCCTACATCCTAGACCTTTGGTTTGAAGGCTTAAGGACGTAAGGCTTTAGGCATGGTATCCATCCTGGCTAACTGTGAAACGAAGGGTCCCTTTGGGGAACCCTAGATACGGCACCCCTATAGTTTGAGAACCCCAAAAGAAGCCGTAATCTGGGTAACCACCCTTCAACCCTCATGGCTCCGCTTACATACCAAGGCGGACAGAAGAGGCCGTACATGTGTTGGGTTTGAGGAGTTGTTAGATATATGAGCGGTAGATCGTGCGAAACTTTTCTGCATCTTGGCCATACAGCAGCGAGAAAAACAAGCAACTTGCGGCGATGACGGTGACGACGAGGATCATGATGACGATGATAATGTTGATGGGGAAGCAATATCCTGATGATGATGATGATGACGATGATGACGATAATGACGAGGATGAGGATGAGGACGACGGTGAGGACGATGATGATGACGATGACGATGATGATGATCACGATGATGACGATGATGATGACAATGATGATGAAAATGATGATGATGATGATGACGATGACGATGACGATGAAGAAGATAACGATGAAGAAGTTGATGCTGACTAAGTAAACCCCTAAACCCTGAACCCGAGGATCTAAATCCCGGAGGAGCTAGACGGTAGGAAGACCCAAAAGTCGACGTGCCTGGCTGCTCCGCGGACGGGCCTTCCATGGAAACGAACCCCCAACAAACATAAAAACCCGTGTAAGGTAGCATGTAAACACACTACAACCATATGAAACGAGGTCTCGGTTTAAGAGGCCTTGCCTCAAGGCTCAGGCTTGGTTTGCACGGGTTTTGGAGTCCTTCCTACAGGTTGAGGCTTGGATTGCGCCTCATTCGGTGCTGCGATAAGACCACTTATGACAACAGAGATGAGCAGTGTGGGGCCACACGGCCGAGGTACGCAAACTCACAGGAGCAAGAAGCAGGAATACGAAGTAGCTCCCTTACTTCAGGGTTCTTTTCGTATGCAGGGCTTTGTCGGTCAACCGTAGCGCTGGGCCTAATCCTTGAGACTCAATCAGAGGGATGGCGGGTCCCCTTCAACATGTCCTGTCCGAAACAAGCTGCTCCCGATCAACAGGGGGCAGAAGGGATGTACTTTTGATGATATAAATCCTGCATTTCCTTAAGGACCCTAAAGTATGGGAATTATGGTATATTCCTTATTATGGGTAATGCAGGATTTATATCATCAACCGTAGTTCCAAGTGACATTTTCAAGGAGGGGCCATTGGGAGTATACGTTAGTCCAACGCGTCACAGAGATCCTACCTTAAACGGAACCCACCCGGTGCCCAGTTTTGGAACAAGCAGATGTACATCTACCAACCGCCAGACTCCTCAAGCAGCCTAACATGTCACCTGACAGCAGAAGCAACAAAACCACACCAGCATCAAGCGCAGCAGCGGCAACAGCAAAGCACAGGGTAAACAGAAATAGAAACCACGGATGGCGGACGTCAACGAAAAGCAAGGAGAATAGGAAAAGGAATCCGAACCCAAACAGGAGATGTTACTTCAGCAAGCGCCAGCATGCTCACAACTGCCAACCACGCCTTTGACGGCAATGACCGGTACCCTATCATCGTCATCATTGTCACCGACATCACCATCAGCATCGCGATCATCATGAAGACCAACCGACCAACCCCGCCATTATTGTCATTGTCGCCACAACGTCATCGTCACCAGCTTGTACTCATCATCACTGCCGTCTTGACCATCTTCGGCAGAACAAGACAACAAGCACATGGGACTTCCGAAAACTAGGGTACCTTATTCTGGGGGTCCTTACAATAAAGATCCTACTATTCAGGGTACTATATTAGGGTCCCCTACTTTCGGAAACCCCCACCTCTCAGCCCTTTCCATGTCTAGCCTTCTCGCCGGTGCCGGAGCGCCGCGCCACTGGTGCTTTGGAAATCCCCACACTTCCTGGGCATCTCAGGAACTACCCAGAGACTCCAATACCCCTTCACTAAGGAATATACCTTAAATTATAGTAAGATCCCTGATACGATTTAGGGTACATTCCAAAATCAAGGGGTATTGGAGTCTCTAGGTACTGCAAAACTCCAAGCCCCAAACCCTCAGGGGCGTTGCGATGCTCCCGGGTTTCAGGGCTCCAGAACTGCAGCACAGGGCCAGTGTGAAGGGGCTGCAGACTCTAGATCATCATTACCATTCCCATCATTCAGACTTACGATTAGTACGAAACGTTTTGGTAATGGTTTTTGCATGGACCCCACTAGCACTTTGTGTGTCTCATTGGGGAATGCAAGAAACTACTAAGAGTTTTGTTTGTTTAGAAGAAGCAAAAGGCCAACCAGATACATATATAATAATATTTCGTTTGGTTTGCCTGACCAAGTGTGGTGGTCGGCACAAAGCGAGGATGCCGAAGTCGAGCAATATTTTTCCACCGAGGCCGGGGGCGGAAGCCACCGGCCGAAGCGGAATCGCTCCAATGCGCAACAATGTTCGCACATGCACTCTGCTTGCTACATTATATGCATTCTATACAGAGACATATTTACATTTGTTTGTATCTATATATCTTTATTTGTTTAGTGGTAGAAATACAGGTAGTTGCACGGACACTGTTTGCGCCGCTGCTATTGCTACTTCTACTGATGTGGTCTGCTGGCTCGACGACGACGACTACTACTATTACTTCTACTACTTCTACTACTACTACTACTACTACTACTACTACTTCTACTACTACTACTACTACTACTACTACTACTACTACTCTTACTACTACTAAGGGTCTCGGCTGGAGCCAGCAAGGTGTCTGAAGTAGCCAGTGGCAGAGTTTCAGGGTTCATGGCTACGTCGGCCGCGACTGCAGTACGCTGGATTATAGGCACCCCTGTGACTGATTGGGCAACACGGCCCCACTCTATGCACCAGCCCACATCACACCATGATCAACAGCAGAGTGGAGACCTTAGCCTACGAGGCTCATGGGAAGAGAAAGCGAGCTCGGCGTAGAGCACGAAACCGTGCGCGAGAGGGCAACGGGACCGTTTACCGAGGCAGATGGCACACGCCGTCTATGCTTTTGGGGTGCAGGCAGACTCTCAGCCTTCTGGTGTCCGAACACGACGAACAGCTCCGGCTACGACAAACCGGCACCGGGCTCGACGGTTACGGATATTCACGCACACTATTGGCGGCTTAGCTCCGGAGTCTCACGACAACGGCCGAGGTCGCCGCCTGTTGATGCGGCAGCTGCAGTCACTATCATTGCCGCCAGTACTGCTCAGACCAAGACCAACACTTGATCGATTTTATCCACCGACGAAACCTTCTTCTCAATCTACTCACTGGTGCCATCATAACTGGAACGAGCAGATCATCATGACCAACATCATACATTCTTACTGATGCACTTACTTCTCTGCGCGTGGACAGCTCCATCGGTCCAGGGGGCAACAAGAAAATGGTGGGACGATTACCTTTAGAATCTGGACACCTCGGGTTTAGGGATTGCGAATGGGCCTCTGCACTTCTGGGAGGCATCATCATCATCATCATCATCGGCATCGGCATCACGCAGCCACCGGCGTCCTCATCCTTAGGGCGTGCGGGTCATGCCCCACAGCAACAGGCTCACATGAGCAGTCTTCGAAAAGTCGGTGAAGACGGGTAGGCCTGACTGCCCTAGTTTGCAATTCATCCAACCTAGGACAGAACCCCAATTGGGCTTAAGGCTTAGGAGCTGCTTCGGATTCAGGCTTTGGGTGGTTTGGGGCTTCGGGGTTGATTCGGCTTTAGGGTCTTAGCCAAGCTCTCCGAAAAAAAAAAAAGGCCCCAACCCAGGCTGTCCGGAAACCTAGTGAGCCCAGGGTTTAGGGTTTAGGGTTTAGGGCTTTGCAACACCAAAATCTACGAAACCCTGCGCAGGCTTTTCAATGCAACGCCCCAAGGGGGCTCAGGCTTTAGGGGTTCGAGAGTCTTGGGGGCGTCGACGGGCTTACCCCGGGCCCTAAACGCGTTTGGTCCCAAGGGTTTAGGCTAGACCCTAAAAACTTGACTATAAGACGCTTGGCTTTGGCCCAAAATACATACATGTCTCTAATACCCACTCGGGAGTACATTGTCACGCCTTAACCCTAAACTCTGAACCAAACCCCGACCCCCGAACCCCTAAGCCCTGAACCCCTAAAACCTAAAACCCTAAGCCCTAAACCCTGAACCCTAAACCCTCTTACGCTGAACCCTAAACCCTGAACCCTAAACCCTAAACACCAAGCCCTAAGCCCTAAGCCCCAAACCTAAAGCCCTCCGAAGGGAACGCCAGGAGTCTCCACGCAGAATCAGACCTTGAAGACCTGGACTCAAAGGATCATTAGACTGCTCTTTTTGGGTTTGGGGCTGAAGGTTTAGGGTTTAGGGCTGAAGGTTTGGGGTTTAGGGTTTAGGGGGCTGAAGGTTTAGGGTTTAGGGGTTTAGGGGTTTAGGGTTTAGGGCCGACTTTTGGGCCATGGGACTTCTCTTTGGGTTTAGGCTTTAGCCTTTCGGGCTGAACTGAAGGGAACATGGGACTTAGTTTCTTAAAAAGGGTTCCTTAAAGGCCAAGAGTTCTAGAAAGGCAGGGGGTCGAGGGTTGCTTAAAGGATCATGGGGCTTTGTAAGTAAAGTCATAAAGAGGTTTTCGTTTAGTGTTGCGGGCTTAGGGTTGAGGGTCGGGGGTTTAGGGATCATAACAAGGTGACTAAACTTATAAGCTACTTATAACCCCACTTAAGATACAGCAAACCACTTCTTACAAAATCCTATGCTCCTCCAAGGACTTCCTTTGGGGGGCTTGAGGCTCCTGAAATTCACCGGGGGCCTTGAGGCTCAGGGCTGTAAACGGCTTACATTTCACAATATGTAGGATATATTGTATATTATGTCTTATACCTTATATTCTGTAGTATTTATTATATACTAACTGTCTTACATCTGATATTGCGGCTTACAGTACATCAAGAGTTCAGCAATATAGTAAACAAGAGCACATGAAACACAATACCAGCGAAGCTGCATATAATCCTTCTCAGGGCTGGCTACAGTTCGCCAAGGCGCATCTGAGAGAGCACCGCATCTTGGCGATCAAGCCGCGAAATCAGCTCTCCTCAGTTGCGTAGTTCTCTAGTTTAGGGTGCGGGACCCCAAAAGGGACCCTAGTTTAGAGAACTACCCAGTTAGATTCGAGGCTGTGTCTACGGGCTCAATAATTAGCACAGGGTTTGGGGGACGATTACACCATAACCAAGACGATAAGTGGATACTAACTTTTCCGACCTCTCCCCCCCCCACCCCCCCATGGTAGGATTTTTAAGGTTTCCGGCAATCAGTACTACCGACAACAATAACAACAATGATGATTGTAGCAAAAAGAACAATAATAACACGCAATACCACAAGGCGACTGTTACTACTTATGAGACTTTGGGACTTAGTAACTTGGGTTATAAATCAGGTTATTATGCTTATGATGTCTCCTAAGTCCCATGACCCTCCAAGTAGCTAACTCATGCGTAGCATGCTGACGCCTTGTTAAGTCCTCCAACGACTATGTGAGCACAGAGCTTTAACTTGCAGATCAAAACCCCAGAGTAGCAAGGTCTCGGTGGTACGTATCCAGGAGCAGGAAGACGTCCCTTCTATCGGACTCCTCGCAGAGTTCGGTAAAAGTGTGGTTTCGCTTCGAAGAGGTATGTGTGCTTAGGGTTTAGGGTTTGCGCGAGCGGGCAGGAATTCTGTGTCGGACCTTCGGGCATGGCGGGCCGGTTTTCATAGCATTATTGCGAAGGCCAATCCAGAGGTCTTAACAACAATACGGTTTTTTGATATACTATAGTATACTGTTTGTAAAAAGGAATATGATTAGTAATTGTTCAGGCTTTTAGAGTATATGGCCAGTTGCCCTTGCTTCGGACAAGAAGACATTCCCCGAATCCGTTCAAACCTTCGCGTGGCAAGGCGACTGTCGGCTCCGGCTGCGACATCTGTGGTTGAAATGCAACAAGGGCAGCGGTTTAGGGGTTTAGGGTTTAGGCTTTGGGTCTGCCGTCTGTTTTGCCGTCCGCGCAGACCAGACCAGAAAGGAAGACCGCCAGATGTACTTTGGATCTTGTGTAGAAGACAGACATGGACAAGGAGTCAGCACACCAAGCCGAGCAACCTGTGTTCAAAGATGCAAATTCGAAAGCAGTGAAGTGAAGGCCTAAACCTTAGCCTCACTGCTGCAACCTACTGAGCCTACTGTACCAAAGGCAAAGAAGCACTCAAGCCGAAAACCTCAACCCTAATGAGGAAACACAAGACCCAATCCCCACATCCCTAAACCTAGACACTTAACCCCGTAACCCCCCACACAGCAGGCCTGCTGATACTGGTCATCATAAACATGCTATCAACAATAAGGATAATAGCACTGATGATACTCATGCCAATTCAATAATACTAATGCTGGTATTGAAAAGCATGCTAATACTAACCCGCATACAACGTATACCGATACTAACACCTACCAACACGAATACCAAATACAGACATTAATACTGATACGAGTACTAATACGAATACCAGTACCAATACTAGTCCTGATACATCTTAATACAAACACTGACCTAAACCCTAAACCCGGGGCCCCAGCGCCCGTCAGCCAATGGTAGCCCGGGTTGGCAGCGTTTGCCTTAGGCAACGACTCCACCGGCTCCTGCGCAGCGGAACCAAAGCTTCAAGAAAGTACTAGAACGAATGATGCTAGTATTCTTAATGAGAATAAAAAACAATAACAATAGTAAACATAAGACGAATAAAAAAATATTGCCAATAATAGCTATAATTAGCTATAGTTACTCTAGCAAGAATGGTCAAATTCTTAACAAGCATTAACGAGTATTTTGCTTATGATAGTAACATCATTGAATGATGACAACTTACCGACATGAGATTCCAACATGCTCCTCTTACTTCCATGACTGCTGAATGCAGGGGACGCTCCAGGAAGAGGCTGTCGCGCACCTGCAGTAAAGATGTTTAGAGTTTTCCAAGTCAACCTGAAAACCTAATCCTAACTAAGCCGCCTGAAGCCCTTCAAAAATCTTAGAAATCCTGAACCCGATTATGCCTTTCCTCAAGCCGAATCCGCAGGCCCCCCGAAAGCCTCCGCAGGGGCTGGCGGCACCATCATCGCCATAGGAAAGGCTTCCTCCCTTTGGGAGGAAGGTTGTAGTGGACCACTGGCCCTATGATCTGAAACTCCTAAGCCCTAAAGCCCCCTGAAGCAAATAAAGCCCTGAAGCACTGGCAGAACGGCCGATCAACCATTGCTTCACGGAACAAAGGAAACAATCTTGAAGGTGGTCTTCCTGGGAAGCCGATCCCTGAAAGCTGTCACGCTTCTCCCTCGTGCTCGGCTTGAAACAGCAGCTCTCAATCTCAAGGCCCGAATCCGGCCGTGACAAACGGACACCAAGCAGTACGAGCACTGCCACACTGGTGATCGCCGACCAAGCTTGAGCCACGAAGCAAGGCACGAGAAAACTTCGGCCCTCCTGTCGGGTTTGGGTTCGCCAGCGCAGTTTTTACTACAGAATCTGAACCTCCGGCGCGGGCAAGCAAAAGCGATCGTCTGACACACCACGGGTGCCGCGCAGCGCAGAACACCGGCGAGAAGAATAAGAAGATGGAACCTCCGGAACAGCGGACCACAGGGTTTTGGCACTGGGCTCAGAAGCAATTACAAGTTCAGCTACCGTATTTATATTAGCCAAGTTCCTAAGTCCCATGATCCCTTCAGTGTTCTTCAAACCTGGAACCCTAAGCCTGAACCCTAGGATGCCGAGTCACATGATGAAGCCGATGATGTTGATGTCGGCGGTAGCGAGGCTGATGACAAAAAAGCATCACCACCACCACATCGCCGTCGTCATCATCATCACCACCATCACCATCATAATAGCCTAAAGTCGAAACCTTCAGACCTCGCAGTCGCCGCCCCCAACCCCAGGGGCACCGAGATCTGGTTTTTTTTTTTTGCACGTTAACAGCTTCTGCTGACGGCCCTGAACTGACCAGCCTTGTCGGTTGTTTGCAGGCAGCATGCACCGGAGCTGCCATTCATGAAGGTTTTCTTAAGAGAGGCTCCGAGGGGTTTTTGGATTTAGAGTCCATATTGGAAGCTCGTAGTTCGAGTATAGAACCCATATGCCATATAAAGCTCCTAGGCGACGTAGGGTTTTCGGTTCACAGGTTCAAGAGGCTTAGGACCCGGTAGCTGTGAAAACTGTCGGGTTTCGGGTCTAGGGCCTTGAAACCTCTAAACCCAGACCATGAATCCTGAACAAGGAATCCCTAAACCACTCAACCCAAACATGCAAGCTCCCCAAACCGGCCCAACGAACGCCAAAAAAACACCCAAACCCAGGCGCCTACCAGGTAGTTCTTGCCCGATAGGATCTGATCCGTGCGAAGCAGCAAGAGCGTGATGCCGCAGAACACGAACATCCCTGAGGCTTTGGGGTTTAGGGTTCAGCTTCAGGTCTTTTGGGCTGTTTCCGACTCTGACGCCCCGAGTAGTTAATTCTATCAACCGACATATGCCTGCACGTACAGTGTACAGCCTGAGCCGAATTGCGGACTAGAGGCACCCACCGGAAGCACTCCGCACGTAAGACTCAAGTTCGAACAGTCCTTGTGCAACTCACATCAAGTTGATTCTGAGCCCACACACAGGACTGTCATGAACGTCATGCTTGTCGCTGCTGTCATGTTTCATTACTCTCGTTATGGGAGTGCCAGACTACAAGGGATCGTGCTGTAGAACCCTATGCAACGCGATCGTCAGTAGTAGGACCCCTGAATCACGTATCCCCTAAGTTTAAGCACTCCCCAAGCCAAAACCCGTGCGCTACCTCTGTGGTAATAAAAGAAGACAAATCCCTTACAAGACCCTCATTACTCGTTACTCATACGCCCCCACAGACCCTCACAAAGCCTTATCAAATGCATTGCGAACAAAAGCCGATGAAAAATCATAGGGTAGGCCTTGTTAAGCTCTTACAAAACATTTCCAAGAAAGTTGATGCAGAATGATAGGGTAAGCCTTATTAAGCTTTAACAAAACCCCCCAAAACCAGCCTGCCCAAGCTCCCACCGGCGCCGCCAGCTCCGTGCAGACATAGGCGAGGCCTGGGGAACAACAGGTGAAACCCGATGAAGGTGGTGTTTAAGGGCCTTCCGCTTTTTGGACCCAAAAGCTGGAAAAAAAAAATATATATATATATATAATACAAACATGTAAGCCACGGCTACAAAAACAAGATGAAACGAGAAAGGCCGAGTGGCAGTAGAAGCAGAAGAAGGTCGCCAGGGAGCTGGTGCCCGCCTGGGCGCTCCCACAGAAGATCACAGGACTGCCAGTGTTCGGTTTGGGGTTAGGGTTTAGGATTTAGGGTTCAGGGGGTTTAAGGGGTTTACGGGGTTTAGGGATTTAGGGGTGTTTGAGACATATGCCAGCTTACGGAGTCAACAGTGCAAACAGGCTAGCCAATTTTTCGCAGCGATTCAAGACGTCTGCGGTAAGGTACAGTTGACAAGGGCCCTATACAAGCAAGCGCTAAGACGATTCCTATACAAGCACAAGCAAGTATTCGCCCTAGTATACGGAGGTCAACACGGCTTTCCTGAATCAGAGTCCGAAAGACAGGGAATGTTCACCAGGGTTTATGGTTCAGGGTTTAGGGGTTTAGGGGTTACGGTCAAGCCAAGGACTCACGGTTAAGGGCTTCAAGGTGCTGGGGGTTTAGTTTAGAGAGTAGTGTCAGGCGTTTGGACGCTGTTTTTAAGTTGCAAGACTGTTAGTTTGTTGATGCAGCCGGGACACAGATTCTCCAGCTTTATATCGTATGGAACACAGCTTGAGCAATAGACTGGTACACAGGAAAACATGCAAGAAACATATGGTTAATGGAGTTGGTATTATTGATACATAGAAGAATTATTCGGTTCCAGGGAGAATGTCCACCCACCGGGTGGCCAAGTTTAGGGTTAAGGATGCAAGACGTAAGGGTCTGTGCAAGGTGTAGGGCGGTTGGGAAGCTGCTAGAATCCTCCCCGGCAATGACCAGTCCACTTTTCTGAACCTTGTCAGGATGTAGATCTAGATGGCAGCAAAGTGAGGAAGCACTTTCGCTGGAAACATGGGGCCATCCATTTCTGAGTCCATGGACACTCATGGAGACGCGGCAGAAGGCGTCGTAGGTGTTAAAGAACCTTGTGGCACAGGGTTCCAATGTTCGATCTATCGGAACGGAGCTCTCCCGCAGGGAATACTTCGGGTATCCACTACAATGACCGTACGGAACACCAAGGACCCCCACAAGAAGATCAGCATCCCCAAGTGGATTTGGGGAGTTGCAAGACCTCGTCAAAAAATCGCTGGAGACTGCTGCGGAACAAGTACAAGAATCTGAGCCGCGCTTTGACCCTCGAGCATCTTCAGCCACCAAGGAAAAATGCATAGGATTTGGGGATTAAAAACCTTGCCGAGCTTCCGGGGTTCAGGGTTCGAGCTTCTGGGGCTCTGATGGCTTCGGTCTATGAGATGTAGTGTTGAGACGTTGGGGAAAAACAGTCGACATTTCAGGACGGAAATCAGCCCTTGCGGGATCCTTTGAGGGTTCCGTTCAGGGCTTAGGGCTCTCTTAATGTTCCTTTTGCTAGGGTTTCCCTTACGGGCTTGAACCTGGATGCTCGATCCGATCGCCTCTACATTCTGAAAAAACCCCGCAAGAAAGAAACCCTAAACTCTAAACTCCTAAACCCCTAAACTCTAGACCCCTAATTCCCTAAACCCCTAAACCCCTACACCCCTAAACCCCTAAACCCTAAACCCAGCGTTGAATGGAAGAACGGTCCCGTCAGGGCAGTCCCAGGAGTCCCAGCTTCGGAGTCTGCTTTTACGGAGGTGTTCGGGCCTTCGGGTGGTTTAGGGTTTTAAGGGAACTATAAGGGTTCCTTTAAAGGGTTTAGGGCTTAGGGCTTGGGGTTTATAGGGTTTGAGTGTTTTGGGGTTTTGGGCTTATAGGGTTTAGGGTTCAGGAATTTGGGGGTTTGAGAGTTGTGGGGTTTTGGGTTTATAGGATTAGGGAACATACGCTAATTGAAGATCACTCCTATAGATTCCAGGATTGAATGTCGGGTGCGACACCTTCGAACTTACGTCCATTTGGGGGCTTCACCCTACACGCCGCACCCTGGAACCACATTTCGCAGCGGAAGTGCCGCGAATGGCAGGATCGAGACCGTATATAAACCCGACGCATCCCCTAAACCCTAAACCCTAAACCGTAAATCCTGAAGCCTAAACCCTGAACCCTAAACCACACATCCCCCACACCCTGAACCCTAAACCCCACCCCCAAAGCCCAAAGCTCGAGCCCTGAGCCGAAGGGGGCTTAGGAGCTCCGGTGATTTAGCAAAGCGTTTCGGCAGATTTAACACTATAAGTATGCCCGAACGACAAAGTAGATACTATTGCGATTTTTTCCGATAACTCACACATTATGGGGTCTCGGGTTCAGAGACAGAACCAAATGACTCTCTGGAACAACAGGGCTGCTGCTTTCGACTCATGGCTGGATCCCTCAAGTGTTGAGCCATGAGCCATACCATAAACCTTTGGAGCCCCGTTTAACAGCTCAAGAACACAGACTCTGAAACCCAGACTTTGCATCCCAGGCACTTCGCCGACTCGCGAATCAACCAGACGTGGCGCCTCGGAAACAGCAGTCGTGGAGGGGTACAGCGAAAAGCAGACCGTACACATCTCCACATGCACTGATAACGATGCTGATGACTACAATGGTGATGACTGTGACGCTGGAGGTGCTGGTGGTGCTGATAGTCACAGGAATCATGGCCATGATGCTACGCTGATGATGATGATGATGATGATGATTGATCGATTGATTGATTGATTGATTGTTTGATTGATGATGATGATGATGACGACGACGAAATTGATGGTGATGGTAGTGGTGATGGTGATGGTGATGGTGATGACGATGATGATTATGATGATGATGATGACGGTGATGGTGGTGATGATGATGATGGTCATTGCTGGTGACGCTGGTAATGCTGGTGATGATAAAGAAGACGACAGTGACGATAACAGTAAAGGGCAGCATTGAGAAAAATAGTCACAGCCGTGATGGCGATGCTTATATATATATATATATAAATTGTAAAAAACAACTTTACCGTGGCTGCTTTGGCTCAAATGCCCGTATGAGACAAACATCGGCGACAAGACATTGTATTATTACCGATTGCAGCGGTCGTAGTTCCAATCCTCCTCATCCTCCTCCGACTACCACTACCACTACCACTACCACTACCACTACGACTACGACTACTACGACTGCTACGACTGCTACGACTACTACGACTACTTCGACTACTACGACTACTACGACTACTACTACTACTACTACTACTACTACTACTTCCACCACCACTACTGAAACTGCGAAATGAGGCAGAACCGGAAAGCCTGCAGCCACTGAGAAGCATGTGGAGACAAATGCTCGGTTTTGCCCGACGAGCTTGGTATATCATGAAGATTATGTATATCATATGCTGTAACGAATATTTATATATTTATATTTATATTTATATTTATATATATATATATCTAT
>CAJNJA010008655.1:1259-12949 GCA_905231915.1 Symbiodinium necroappetens
CTAACGCCCCACATCGGCTGGAAGAGGTTGGAGACGAGGCAACTGCCATGCGTCGGGTTGGACCTTTAAGGTTTGGGGTTTAGGATATATAGGTTTAAGGGTTGTGGTGGTGAGGCTCTTGGATGTTACGCATCGGGCTCCAGTGCTCTGGATTTAAGAGGTGAGGGCTGTCGGCGCTTGGCTTCAGTTATTAACCCCTAAATCCTAAACCCTATANNCTAAAACCCTAAACCCTCAAGCCTGAACCTCTGCCAGTGATTGGCCTCCAAGCTCCCGCCCTGCGGAAGGCAGCGCTTGATGGACATTGTGGCAGACAACATCGCGTCCTTCTTGCAGGGAAAGCCGGCCCCTGTTCGGGATTTAGTGGGTGTGGTGCAGGCTTTAGATTTTTACTCATAGGCTCCAAAGTAGTCCCTTGTTGTGGTTTATATCCTATAAGGTATTCCCCAAAAAGGAACTACTATGGAGCCTATGGGTGTAGACTGAGGGCAGCGGATATGTGGCTGAAAGATGCTGCAAAGTGGCCCCCAGAGTCTCAATAGGCGGATCGGAATACTTACCCCATTCCTTCAGGGTTCCCGTAGAACTACCCATAGGCTCCATAGTAGTTCCTTTTTTGGGGGAATACCTTTTCAGATCCTAAAGATAAACCACAAATAGGAATTACTTTGGAGCCTATGGGTATAGTATAGTCTCCCCCCCCCCCGAAACCTTACTCCTGAGTAGTCAGGCACCTACGGCTGATGATCAAAATCCTGCATTACCCATAAAACGGACAATACCATAATTCCCATAGTTTAGGGTCCTTAAGGTAATGCATATACCATAATTCCCATAGTTTAGGGTCCTTAAGGTAATGCAGGATTTATACCCCTAAACTCTTTTCCCTAAACCCCTGAACCCCAAGCCCTAAAGCCCTTAAGGTACTGCAGGATTTCTATCATCAACAGTAGTTTATGTTTTTGGGACCCGGCAGTCGAAATGGGGGTTGCCCTCAGAGAGGGTTTAGGGTTTGGGGTTTAGGGTTTAGGGTTTAGGGGTTTGGGGTTGTAGGGCTTTAGGGGTTTAGGGCTTAGGCTGGCGACTTCACACAGATCACGCCGGGTTAGTTTAAGAAAGTCTAGCTGGTTTTAGCCGGATATCCCAAGCTTACTGCCCAAACCCTCAACCCAAAGCCCTATCCCACCCCCATAATGTGTATGACTTTATCCTTAAGGTTCCCCATTGTCAAAAACATAATGAGCTTAAGAACATGGATCCCCCAGCTCCCTGAACCATAAACCCCGCATCCGAAACCCTCAACCACAAACTCTGAGTCCCGCAAACCTAAACCCCAAGCCCCAAAACCCGCATCCAACAAATCCAACAAAGGTGAACGTCGTGGAGCCAGGGAAATGATACGACGGAGCAACGCCAAGTCTGACAGAGTCCAATCGGTAGTTTTTTCCAAGTTTTCGAGCCCAGCTGCAGCGACCCCGGCAAGGGGAAGAAGGGAGGGTTAAGGGTTTGAAATTTTATGGGTCAGGGTTTAATTGTCTAAGTTTTTATTTAGCCCCCCACGTTAACGGCACAGCTTCCTCCTTTCAATCTCTTGAGCGCTGTGGCTCTGCCCCGCTGTCCAGGGATTCCTGGCCGAGCTGGGCCTTAGGACTGGGTTTTCATAAAGGATCCCAAGAGGAACCCTTGAAACAGGCTCTACCTTAAAGGAAACTACAGGTGGGGAGTTTAGGGTATCTAGGGCTTCTATAAGGCTTCATTATAAGGTATATAGACCTTCTATAAGGCTCCTATAATGGTAACGACCCACCTGAAAATGTCCTAGATAAAGGATCCCAAGAGGGGCCCTTGAAACAGGCCCTATCTGAACCCATTGCCATAGACTCAGACAAGGTGGGATAGCTTTCTAGGGATCTATCTTTCAAGCCTAGCCCCTTCCTCCCCCCAACACACACTTACACAGAAGAGCCGAAAAGCACCGATGTGAGCATATGTTTTGTGGTCTTCTTAGATGTCGGGGGAGGGAGGGCGATAGGGATTAGGGGATCTTTTTGGGCTGGTGGGGTTGGATCTGGCAGTCCCGATCTAAGAGTTTAGGGTTTAGGGCTTCGGGTGTAGGGCTTATGCAGGCCATCGAGACGTTTCGCACCCTCAAATTGTTTGGTCTAGGGGGAGTGAGAGCGAATTAAGGGCCAAACCCTGGTGGACAAGTCCCGTTCTCCGAGGGTCTTAAGCGAAGTTGCGCCAAAGTAGGTCCTAAGGCCCAAGGAGCCAAGCGAGACCTCTGCGACTGACCTCTGTCAATTTCGTGTCTGCGAGACGGCGAAAATCCTTCCTTCACGGGGTGTTACAGCGCATGCTTTCCTATGTGGTTCAGGTTTCGGGCTTTCCGGTCGGTGCACAACTTCGACAGCATCAGACTGTATCCTTCAGTGGCTGTACGAGGGCTCTAGGGGCGTTGCACAAATTGAAAGGCGTTCTGGGTTCATCGGGCTGTTGTAAGTTTGTTGACGATCAGAATGAACATACATAGCGTGATGTGTGGGGTGGTGAAATTCGGATCCTGAAACCCTAAACCCTAAACCGTGTGGATCATGGACTACAAGACTTGGACAGAGCCCCCACATTGCGACAGGACGATCCTTGTATTCAAGGTTCGTTACTTGAAGACACCGTCCCTCTTCGAGCAGATCACGCCGGCCGAAAGATGTGGGAATCTCTCCAAAACCCCTAAAACCCTAAACCCCTAAACCCTAAACCCCTAAACCCCAAACCCCATAAACCCCTAAACCCTAAACCCTAAACCCCAAAAACTCATAAAACCCTAAACCCCCAAACAGCCCGAGAGTCTCAGAAAACAGTTGGCTCCACACCGGGCCCCTCAGCACGAAGCGCCCGGAGAAGCCCTAAGGGGTTTAGGGGATTAGGGGTTTAGGGGTTTAGGGTTTAGGGTTTAGGGTTTAGGGTGCAGAAGGATCCTCCAGTCAAGGATTTCTGGGAAAGCTTGATTTTGCTAAGAGGCCCTGCTTTCTTGAAAACACGCCGTCATGCATCCTAAACCCTAAATCCTAAATCCTATAAACCCCTAAACCCTAAACCCCTGAAGCCTAAGCCCTAACCCTGAAGCCTAAACCCTAAACTCTAAACCCTAAAACCCTAAAACCCTAAACCCAAAACTCTGAAACCTAGAGAGCCCTCTACCAGGGAACCGGCAGTGTGAAAAAAGCCTCACCCCTACTTTCGGGGAGGCCGCTGTCGCCTACCTGAAAAATACTCTCCTGGAGATCCTGGAGTGTAGGGCGCCCAAGAATTTAGGGTTTAGGGCTTAGGGGGTTTAGGGGGTTTGGGGTTTAGGGGTTTAGGGTTTGGGGTTAAGGGGTTAGGGGGGTTTAGGGTTCAGGGTTTAGAGTTTGGGTTTAGGGGGTTGAGGGTTTAGGGGGTTTAGGGTTTGGGGGGTTTGGGGTTTAGGGTTTAGGGTTTAGGGGGTTTAGGGTTTAGTGGGTTTAGGGGGTTTAGGAGGTTTAGGGGGTTTTAGGGTTTGGGGTGTAGGGTTTGAGGGGTCGGGGTTGGCAGCCAAGAGCAGCTTTGGGTTCAGAGGGATTCGGGTCGAAGTTTCAGGAGCTAGGCTTTAGGGCTTATAGGGATTCGGTGTTTGGGGGTTTATAGGGGCAAAGGGTTCAGGCTTCAAGGTTGAGGCTGGCGTCATTGGGGTTCAGGGTTCAGGGCTTCGGGTTCAAGTGCGCGTGAGGGCTTTTCGGCTAGGGGTTTCGAGTTTAGTCACAAGTTGAGGGCCTGTCTGGTGTAGGTTTTCGGTTTGGGGTCTGGGCCGGGTCTAGGACTTTTTCGGGTGGGAGTTACCGTTATAGGAGCCTTATAGAAGGTCTATATACCTTATAGCAGCCTTATAGAAGCCCTATATACCCTAAACTCCCCACCTGTAGTTTCCTTTAACTGGACTGAAACCACAACCCTAAACCTCAACTAGACCAGCCCGGAGGTCACGACAAGGACAACGACCGTCCGGCCCTGAGGGCTGTCATCACGCTAGCTTTGGGGCGTGAGGTTTTGGGTTTTAGGGTTGAATGTTTAGCAAGTTTAGTAGGAGCATGCATTCTATTGCAACTAATATCCTGACATCCAAAGATCGAAACCCGAAATCCTAGCTGTTTCCTTGCTTCCTGTGCTGTCAGGATCTTTGCATGACGCGTCTGATATAGTGCTGTAGAGCTTTCGCACACCTGTGCATTTAGATTTGGTGCGCTATGGTACATCATACTAGCAGCCGCATTAATCACTTCGAAAGGTGGAATGATGGTAGGTAGATCGGATGATCTCTTAGATGAGGGCTCTTACTTGAGGAGCATCCTGCCTTAGTACCTTACTCCAGCTTTCGTCGATACACTGAGATGGGCTAGCAGACCCTTTATGTAAAGCGCATCCTAACCCTAAACTCTGAACCATCTACCTGAAACACATTTGAACACCAAGCTAATGCCGCCAAGCCCGCATCACTTAGCTGAGGATCGGCCTGTGTACTTTACAGACTCACGGTTTAGGGTTTGGGGTTTTCGGTTTAGACTGTACACGTAATTACATTTGCCATTACTGCTGCTGGGGTTGAGCCTGAACTGTCGATTCATTTGTTTTGCTGCGTCGTTCTTTCTGTATGTGTTCTTTGTTTCGGCTTGATGTCTTCATTTCCTTCGTTCTTTATCGATTGTGTTTTCTCTCTTGCTCTCTCTCTCTCTCTCTCCCTTTTTATCTCTCCCGGTCTCTCTCTCTCTCTCTCCGGCTCTCCCTCTCTCTTCCATTCTCTACAGTACATGCGTCTATGTATATGAGCATCATATTGAATTTGCACCATTGTTGAAATACCAGCACACCCGTAATCCCAATCGCCGAAACGAAGCCCTACAACCCCAAGCCCGTTTAAGGCCTAATTCGGGCTTGGGTACCTGAAGCCCTAAACCCTACCAATAGGCCCCTAAGTAGCTCCTTTTGGGATTACCCTTGTAGGATTCTAGATATAAGTTAGGAACTACTTAGGGGCCTATGGGTAAACCTCCAGGGCAAATCCACCGCGATGAGTTCGAGCTTCTGATGCGGAACCCCGAAATGCACTTTGCTGGGGCACCCAGGGGTCCGGGCTCTAAGGCTTAAGGCTTAGAAGGGGCTGGGCATTAAGGGTGTTAGGGCTGGGGACAGTCGGGCCGGGAGAGGAGGTTATATACTCTATATATATATATATAACATATACTATATTATGCTATATAACATATTACTATACTAGTATCTACACCAGGACTATAGTCGAGGGATTTAGGTTTTAGGGTTTGTTTGTTTGTTTTTTCCGGCTCGGGTGCCGTACAGATGCACTTGGCTGGGGCACCTGGGGGTCAGGGTCAGGGCGAGGGTATTTTGTTGTTTTCGGCGGCAGCGGTTAGTGGTGAAGCCTCAGCAGAAATCGATCGCCCTCTAAGTAGAGGGCTTTCGTCGTGTGATTTCTGCTTAAGTTAGCCCCAAACCCTAAGCCCTAAGCCCTAAAGACCCTAAACCCCTAAACCCCTAAACCCTAAACCCTACACCCTAGCAAGAGGGATGACTTTGGGCGCCTTCTGGTTCGGTCTACCGGCTCAAGCTCTATAGGGCCGTGCACTTCGGGTTTACAGGGCTTTAGAGCCTAAACGGCCTAAACCCTAAACCCTAAAAAACCCTAAACCCCCCAAAAAAAACCCTAAACCCCACCTAGCATTTGGTACGGAGGGTTTGAGGGCGCAGTTTTCCAGGGTTTTGGAGTTTAGGTGCTGGCGGGCCGAGGCTTCCTGATGTCTTGCCCAGAGATTCCAGAACCCACCCAGGACTCGACTCAACTCGAAATAACATGCTGGACCTGCTATTGAATCTTTTTGTCACGTGTTTCGAATCCCTTCAGGAATTGTGGCATCGGGTTACATGTTTTAGTATGCCCAGACCTTCCAATGTGCCTTAGTTCGGGCTCAGGCGTTGTTATGGAAGAAGGCCTGAGCAAGGCTTCCTTTTAAGCTCAGCGCTCTAAGAGCGCTAAAGCATGACTCTGCCGGAGGCTTCTGCCATCCGTCCTGCCATCCGTCCTGCATTAAACCCGAAACTTCGAATCCAAAGCCCCAAATACCCCAGAAACACACACAACGAACGAGCAGACCACTTCCCAAAATACCTAGACCTCAAACCCTAAACCCTTAAACCCCTACATTCTAAACCCTAAACCCCTAAACCCTTAAACCCCTAAGCCCTAAAGCCTAAACCCCTAAACCCCTAAACCCCTAAACCCGAAAGCCTCGAACTCAAAGGCCCCCCTGGGGCACTTGTCCCTTCCGTTTGGAGACCTTGTAGGCTTTGGGGTTGAAAGGTTTGATACTATGTATGATAGGGTTTAGGGTTTAGGGGTTTAGGGTTTAGGGGTTTAGGCTTTGGGGTTGAAAGGTTTGATACTGTGTATGATAGGGTTTAGGGTTTAGGGGTTTAGGGTTTAGGGTTTAGGCTTTGGGGTTGAAAGGTTTGATACTGTGTATGATATGGTTTAGGGTTTAGGGTTTAGGTGTCTAGGGTTTAGTTTAGGGGTTTAGGGGTTTAGGGTTTAGGGTTTAGGGCTTGATACTGTGTATGATATGGTTTAGGGTTTAGGGGTCTAGGGTTTAGGGTTTAGGGTTTAGGGTTGATGGTATAAATGCTTAGCAGTACCCTCAGGACCCTGAACTATGGGAATTATGGTATACTCCTTGCTATGGACAATGCAGGGAATATAGGGGTTGAAGGTTTAGGGGTTTGGGGTTGAAGGTGAAGGTTTATAGAGTCTAGGGCTTACCTTAACCCTTTAAAACCTTCTTATTTTAGTGCTCTTAACCCTTTTAAACCTTCTTATTTTAGGGCTCTTGTTTCATGATTTCTTGATCTATAAGTCCTGAAAAAGAGGGTTTGGAGTCCAACTAAACCCTAAACCCTAAACCCTAAACCCTATAAACCCTAAACCGAGTAGGGTTTACGTTTAGGGGGCCCAGGTCCTCACCCGCTTCGGCGTCAATGTATCCGACCTCATCAACCTCAAGGATGCCTGGCGCCCAGGGTTTTGGGTTCAGGGTTTCAGGGTTTAGGGTTTCGGGTTTAGGGGTTCAGGGTTCAGGGTTTAAGGTTTCGGGTTTCAGGTTTTCGGGTTTCGGGCCGTTTAGGGTTTCGGGGTTTAGGGTTTAGGGGTTCAGGGTTTAGGGTTGTGGGTTGGAGTCTTCGGGTTGGGGGGGGTTGTCTTCAAGGGTTTGTAGCGTTTTGGTATGGGCTTTGTAGGTTTTGCCTGCGACCGTGTTTTCCATAGGCTTTGTAGGACTGTTGTAGGAGTTTGGTAGGGGGTTGATAAATCTACAAGATGGCTGACGTCAGGGCATCATTGCAGGGTCGCTGTTAGTGCTTGAGACAGAGGCTTCCTTACGGAGGCTATGAGGGTTCGATGGGGCTTGTTAAGGGTTTTGCAGAGGCTTTCTAAGCTCTAGGGGCTTGATAGGGGCTTGCTAAGCCTTAGCGTTGTAGAGGGTGGCTTGGGAGGGGTTAGGCTTGTCAGGCTTTTTATCTTAGTAGCTGAGTGGATACACTTGACACTTTTTGGGATAATATGACCCACTATGAAACTGAAAGTGTGTGCGCACTTTTTGGGGCTTATGAACTCGGATCCTAAGTCATAGAAGCATTAGGAGCATCAGCGGGATTGGCAGAGTGCTTTCTGGTTTCGGTTCGGGGCATCGGGTTTTTAGGGGCATTCGGGAAGATGACGAGCCCAAAGAGAAGGAGTTTAAGGGTCGGCGGCTCTAGGTCTTGATGTGTTTTTTCTTGTAAGTTTTTCAAGGCTCAATGTTTTATCTCTGAGATTTTGGTTTCTGAGTAGAATTTCGGTAGCGTTTTTTGTTATGAATAAGAGGCCTCATGACACTGCAGCTCCTTGATTTATTTGTCAGCGATCAATCGTGGCTCAGCTCGGTTGTGCAAAGGATAAGAGTGGATTCTCCAAGAAAGCTCGATGTTCGCCGCGAGATTGGCTAAAAACGAATGAGAGTTCTTTAGAGCCTCAGGGTTTGGGGTTTAGGGGTTTAGGATATAAGGTTTATGTTTAGGGGTTTAGGATATAATTTTTACGACAAGAGTGGCACCCGTGACAGCAGCTGGTCTAGAGTCATCTAGACTAGAGGCCTTGCAGTGACTTGTATGACCCTAAACCCTAAATTCCTCAACGAGCCTAAACCCTAAATACCCCTAAGCCCCTAAACCCTTAACCCTTAAGCCTACTTACTGTACAAAGTCGGAGAGGCCTTTGTCTCTCGCTCAGGTCCTCTTTGAAGACACGGCCGCTCAGCGGAATTCAGGGACCGCAACCCATAGCCAGCCCAAGGGCCTAAACCCGAAGCCAAACAGCCCAATCCCAAGTAAATCCGAAACCCCTAAACCCTAAACCATCCTAAGCCCCTAAGCCGCAACCCTCAAAAACCCTAAACCATCCGAAGCCCCTAAGCCGTAAACCCTAAAGCCATCCCAACCCCGGGTAAACCCAAAAAAACCCTGAAGCCTGCTCCTACGGTTGATGATATAAATCCTGCATTAGCCTTACTAAGGAATATACAATAATTCCCATAGTTTAGGGTCCTTAATAAGGAATATTTACCAGAATTCCCACAGTTTAGGGTCCTTAATAAGGAATATTTACCATAATTCCCATAGTTTGGGTCCTTAAGGTAATGCTAAGGATTTATATCATCAACCCTAAACCCTAAACTTGCCCTAAACCCTAAACCGTAGGATTTATATCATCAACCCTAGGGACTCGAGGGGCAGATCCCCGAATCTTCGGAGAAGAGGGCCCTGAGCCCTCGATGTAGGGTTTATAGGGTTCATAGGGGTTTTAGGGTTTTTAGGGTTTTTGGTGTTTATAGGGCTTGTACGGTTTATAGGGTTGTAGGGTTTGTAGGGTTTAGGGTTCTTAGGGTGTACAGGGTTTAGGGTTTAGGGTTTATAGGGTTTAGGATTTAGGGTCTTTCGAATCTAGAAAAACAGCACACGCACTGGTTTTTTCTGAAGACAGGGATTTCTCAGACTAAACCCTTGTAGGGAAGTTATAAAGAGGATTTTGGGGCTTAGGGCCTCGGGGTTTAGAGGTGCTTGAAGGATGAGTTCTATACCCTAAACCCTATAACCCAAACCCTAAACCCTAGAGGAGGATCCTTGTAGTTGGCTTCCAGATTCGTCCCCGTGTTCTTTTGCTGGAAACTCCCAGCTCTTAAAGGTGTAGACCCTAAGCTGGGCTCGGGAGTACCATCTGTTAGGGTTTAGGGTTTTGGGTTTAGGGATTTTTTGACCTGCTAGTTCTTTAGAGGACCCTAAACCCTATATAAACTCTAAGCCCTTCAAGGAACCATTCGGGAAGACAAGTCTAGATTCTGTTCTCCCAGGATTCTTCCAAAGTCCAGTAAGGGTCCATGTGCCTGTATCGTAGATACGTTGGCCCTGAGGTTGCGATGCAGGAGCCCCCTGTAAGGTCGGAGGATGATATGCTGTTTATTTGGGGTTTAGGATCGTGGTCCCTTAGGGTTGGGTGTGGGGTTTAGGCATCTGTCTAAGGGCTCTGAGCCCTGAATCCTGAAGGTAGGCATTGGGGTTTAGGATTTTGGGCTTAGGGTGTTATCTTTTAGGGTCAAAGGTAGCCCCTCCTCCCAGCACATAAAAAATGACTGCAATTCACCTTAACAACACGAACAGAAGTATTTTAAGAGCTTCATCATGAGTGTTATTGGTGTTTGTTTTCCCTCGACCCCCCCCCCCCATATCCAAAAGCAACAGAAGGGTTTGAATAACTTGTAAGAGTATCCCCTTGTTGTCCCTTTTTAAGTATACTGTAACATACCCCAAACCCTATTCACATCATCACCGCCACGCCTTACAAAAGCTTACAACAACTCCAAATCCGCATATCATCCCGTAAGACCTTGAAGTGCCTCAAGGAGTGAACCTACCGCTGCATAAAGGCCTGGAGAAATTATGCAACAGCCCAAACCCGGTTCAATCCCAGACCTCCCCGACGTACCTCAAAGAGCGACCACGGCTCAGACGGAGCAAGATGACGACGATGACTATGAAGACGAGTCGCCCTCGTGGGGCACCTCAGGGGCCATTTGGGGTTTAGGCCCTGAGTGCGTTTTTGAGGCCTAACGGTTTTGGGTTTAGGGTTTTGGGTTTTGGTTTTGGTGTATTGTTTAGGGTTTAGCGTTTCAAGGTTTTGGGTCAACGGCTTGGGTTTCAGGGTTTAGGGTTCTAGCATTTAGGGTTGAAGGTCAGCCAGGGTCTTCGGGGTTTTGGGTCCAGGGTGAGCATGCGACTTCAGATTATGAGGGGATACCTTTCAATTCCCCTCGAGCCAAAACTTAGCAATATCCTGCAGTCACGCACAGTCGTCACGTCATCCTTATATATGTAGCACGAACTGTTCAATGCATTTGCTTTGCTGACCGGCAGTATTCTGTCCTACGATGAGATAGCGAGTTGAGGGTTTGAGCGGGCCGTCAACCCTAAATTGCAACGCTCAGCCGGGCTGTGCCGACAAGTGGCGGCGGGTTCTACCGGTTTCTAAAGCCTACAACCCTAGCAGGTCAAGGAGCTTGTCATTGTAAGGCTACAGAGTCCGGGGTTCAGCGTGTCGGACAGTCGGGCTTGGCGATTGAGGTTCGGTGATATGCGGAGTAGTTAATGTCGATTTGCCAAGATGTGAGGATTTGGGTGCTTAGGGTTTAGGCAAGTTTTGCAGCTGCATAGGGCCGAGCGTTCGACGCACAAGTTGCAGTTTTCTCGCTAAACGCTGAGGCCCAACCCAAGCCGCACGCCACGCTGCCGGCGCCTGCGGAAATTGAGCTTTCAAGAGTTCTTGGAGGTGGGTTCCCGGGTTCCCTTAAGTGTTCTGTGTAATTCGAAGGTTTTCAGAGAAGGGTCTACGAGGATATAGGGATTGCGAGTTTACGGTGTAGGGATTTAGGGCTTTCTGGTTTCGGGTTTAGTTTTTTGGAGCTTTCAGGAAGTCTTGGAGATGAGTTCTGCGGCTGTAGGGCTGAGGGACTATTGTAATATAGAGCCTAAATACTTAATTAATTGCCAACACTATTCTGGGGGTTCCTTATTCTAGTATATAGCACAATCTACCGAACAACCGCTTATTCTAATTACCAAGGCCCCTATAATATAGTATGGTACCCTCAGAGCTCCCGTAGCCCCTGTAGACCCCTTTAAACGTAGCCCTATTCTAATTATCAAGGCCCCGACATTAGGTTTTGAGCACCAGGATGGTCCAGTGTTGTCGGGCCATGGAATGGGTTTAGCAGCCTTTGCTGCTCGTAGCATTATTCAGGGGGGTTTCAGGGGTTAGGGCTCAGGGTTTAGGGTTTAGGGTCTACCCATAGGCTCCATAGTAGTTCCTCTTTATGGTTCATATTCGGGATCCTATAAGGTAATCCCAAAAAAGGGACTACCATGTAGCCTGTGGGTAGGGTCCTTTATATCCTTCAGAGAACCCGAAGATTTAGGGTTCAGGGTTTAGGGCCCTTCATATCCCTCAGAGATCCCGAAGAATGCTCCTAATATAGAGATCCCTCTCTCCCTCCACCAACACAAGAGCCCCTAAACCCAAAACCCTA
>CAJNJA010008656.1:1308-15311 GCA_905231915.1 Symbiodinium necroappetens
GTACGTATGTATGTATGTATTTATGTGTAGATGTGTGTGTGTATATATATATATGTATACCTGTGTCTATAATGCTTAGATAGACCTTTGTTTATTTGTTTGTATGCACATGTGCATGTATGCTCGTATTCATATGTCGGTTGAGCTTTGTATGTGTTCCTTCATTTAAACAGTGCTCGAACGCCTTGATTGCATTATCGTCGACCGGATAAGCCTTCCAGAGGGCAACCTTTGCGTGTACCTGCTGACCTCTCTCTTTTGCCCTGTCTCGCAGGAGCCACCAGCAGAGGAGGCTTCCACATCTGCGGGTCTTGAGGGTTGTTGCCAAGGGTTTTGGAAAAGCATTGCGGCTTGCAGAAATTCGCTGTTATCAGGAGAAGAAGCAAGGTTGGATGCTTTCGGGTTTGGGTAGCTTAAAGGAGATCCTTTAAAGGACCCTTTACATGACCCCCTTTAAAGGAAGCCTGTTTCAAGGAGCCCCATTTACTTGACAAAGGAAGCCTTTTAAAGGAAGCCTTCTTTTAGGGGGGCCCTTTACAAGGACCCCCTTTAAAGGAAGCCTTTTTCAAGGAACCCGAATCCCTAAACCCCTAAACCCTAGAACCCCTAAACCCTAAACTTGCCCTAAACTCTAAACCCCTAGACCCCCAAACCCTAAACCCTAAACCCCTAAACCCCCTTTTAAAGGACCCCCTGCACAGGAGCCCACAGAGTCCGCGGCCGTCGAGGCCGCCTGGGCTGCGAGCGACGCAGCCGAGGCCCCGAGGGCGGGCGGCGGCAAAGATCCCCCTTTTCCGTTCAGGGAGTAGGGTCTATAGGGCGTAGGGAGTATAGGGTTTAGGGGGTAGGGTCTAGAGGGCGCAGGGATTAGGGCTTAGGGTTCAGGGTTCAAGGGTTTGAGTTTTTAGGGGCTTAGGGGTTTGGGTTTAGGGCTCTGGGATTAGGGTTTAGGGCCTCGGGGTTAGGGCCTAGGGTTTAGGGTTCTAGCTGAAACTGGCATGACCTGTCGGCTTGTAGGATCTAAGTATGAGCCCCAAAAATATGGCCGTGGGTGAAGGGTTCTGGCGAGGATCTAGGAAGTAGATCCTTAAGGGTTTGGGGTTCAGGGCTTAGGATTCGTGGGATGTGTCAGAGATCACCCTTTTTTCTCTCAACCCGAAACCCTAACAAAAAGATTCCTAAGCACCAACACAGTAGGTAGGAAGCCCAAACCTATAGGCTCCTTAGTGTCTACTTAGAAGATTAGGAATCTCTTTTATGTTTGTAAACCTTGGAGCCTAAGCCCTGAGCCCTGACACCTGAAACCTATATTTATCTGCCATTGAGCCGTGGATTCGTTCATCGTGGTTTGAGTCAGACGGGATCTATGCCTCGATCAGTAGCCTCGTCTTCGTTGCAGGCACGGCGGTGATGTGCCGAAACACTGGCCCAGGCCTTTCACATGCCCTAAACTAGAAGGATCCTGATTGCAAGCATTTCCGATCGGGCAACACGGAACACCAAACCTTAAACCCAAAGCCACAGCAAGCCTTCCACGAAGGTGGGGGGTGTCCATGCCTCGAGGCAGATCCATGCAGAATCCCCACAGTAATCTTGCATATATATATATATGTATTTATTTGTTTATTTATTTGTTTATTTGTTTATATGTATATATCGAACCCTTCAGCTCTAAGCCTTGTTGCACCCTTACGGCACCCTTGCAGAATCTATTACTACGGTTGATGATATATATATCCTGCATTACCCATAATAAGGAATATACCATAACTCTCATAATTTAGGGTCCTTAAGGTGATGCAGGATTTATACCATCAACAGTATCATCGCAACAAGGAGCCCCCCTCATGCAGACCCCAGATGAATAAACTCCCTTTCTCTACGGGCCGTAATACTTGCATCCCATTTGGCTTTACTAATCAGGGGTCTCCATGATGCGTCTATAAATCTTCACAAAGCCTGACCGAGCCATATACAAACCTTATGATCCCCTTCTAAAGCCCCAAACCATAAACAATAAACCTTTACAGAATCAGGACACCTGGGAGGCCTAATAAGAACCCCTTGAAAAAATTCTAAATCGAAACCCCAAACCCAACACCCCAAAACCCCAAAGCCCCTAAGCCCCTACACCCTAAAGCCCTAAACCCCCAAAACCCCAAAACCCCTAAACCCCAAAACCCCAAAACCCCCTAAACCCCTAAACCCCTAACCCCTAAAGCCCTAAACCCCTAAACCTCTAAACCCCTAAAGCCCTAAACCCCTAAACCCCAAAAGCCCTCGCCCAGGCATGACCGAGTGTGAGTACTAAAGCCCTAAAACCCCTAAACCCCCTAAACCCTAAACCCCTAAACCCCTAATCGCCTCTGCTTTTTCTAGCGAAGGGAGCGGAAGGAGCCGAAGGCTCCAACAAGAAGTGCCTTGGCTGAGGCTTTGAATCAGACCCTCAGACTCGGTTTAGGGGCATTAGGGTTTTGGGTATTAGGGTTTTGGGTTTTGGGTTTAGGATTTAGGGTTTTGGGTTCAGGGTTTTGGGTTTTGGGTTTGGGGTTTTGGGTTTTGGGTTTAGGGTTTAGGAAGACTCCAGATGGGACTAGGGTACCTTATTTTGGGGTCCGTATAATAAGGATCCTACTATTTGGGGTACTATTTATAGGGTGCCCAATTTTCGGAAACCCCCAAAGGGCCCAAAGGTAGGTACCATTGATAGACTTTAGATCTCACAAAATAGGTACTATTGGTATACTTGGAGTCTTAGGGATAGAGTGGGGCTAGGCGTCTTCAGAGATTGGGAGTTTCTAGGGTTTAAGGTTTGCGAGCTTAGGTTTAGAGTTTAGTGGGCTTCACTGAGAGTTTTGGGCTCAAAATTGGGGGGCATTTGTTGAATAGAGTTCAGGGAGTTTCCAAACATCATCGAAATGCGCTACGGTCCTGGAGCTGGGCTTGGCTTTGCGAGCCTTGTCGGCCGGTCCTTGGCATGTTGTTGACAGCTGGGGCAGGGGGTCTTGTCTTGGTGTATTCCTTTAAATGTGGATATTACCATTCCTTTACCCAAAACACCTAAACCCTAAAGCCCTGAAGCTGTCAGCGGCCCTGCGTGGATCTTTGCGCTTGGCAAACCCAGAACCCAGGTCCAAGAAACAGAAGAAGGACCGGAAGGGAAGGGGTCATGAGAACGGGGGGGGAGTTCTCAAGGCTTTAGGCGTTTTGGGGTGTAGGGCTCAGGCTGAAGATGGTTTTTTGGGAGGCCCGCGAAGACCAGACCTTCTGGGGCGCAGGGAGTTGCAATAGCAAAAAAGCTTTTTCGGGTGTGGGATTCTCCGCATGAAATCGCCCGCTCGTGCTTCTCATGATGGCTGCAGTTGAACTCTGACCTTCATTAGTTGTTTGTGTCTCCTGATGGCAAGCTTTAGAGAAGTCCGTCTACACTCACTCATGCCACAATCCCAACAACAAACCCCATGGGTCCTGAACCCTGGGCCGGGAATTCCAAAGACCTCATCCCACAAACCCCACACTCTGAGCCCGGGTACTACCTTTTTTCGGGCTCCTTATTATTGTCATTAGCATTATCATTAGAATTATTGTTGCTATTATTTGAACCCCAATTAGACTCCAAAGCCCCAGGGCTCCACATCCCAAGTCCCAGAGCCCCGACAACGCCGAAGGTTTATGAAGCGCACCTCCCCCTGAACTCTAAACCTTCCCTCCGCTCCATTTAGGATTTACCTATGGTCTCTGTGGTAGTTCCTTTTTGGGGTACCTTTTAGTTTCCTTAATGTAGAATTGGTTAAACCAAAAAAAGGAACTACAATGGAGACTATAGGTAGGGTTTCTAGTCCAAACTATGTCGGCTACTAAGGTTTGGGCTCCGTGGCATTACAGTAGCGCTCGGCTTTCGAGACTTTCACCAGCCCTGAGCGCTGCACGCGAGACTCCAAGAGATCAGGATCCATCTCCGGAGGGAATTGTGGGCAGGATTGATGCATTCAGTTATTTCGGGCTTAGAAACTTGTGATGCCGATGGAGGAGGAAAAAGCGCAGGAAAAGAAGGACAAGGGTACGCCCTTCAAACGCGTGGAGGATGCCCCTCACCGGCATTCAGTCACGCACGCACGATGCAGGTAAATTGATTTCCACGTCGAGGGTCTAGTCTAGCACCTTGCCGACTGTTGAGTTGTGTGTCGCGGGCGATCCTGGCTCCAACAGCACACCTATCGAGCTATCTATACAACTCTTCTCTCTCTCTCTATATATATGGGTAGCATATATATATATGTATATATATATACATAATATTTGTTTATTTATTTATACATGTGTATATATATATATATATGCACACATCCGTCCCTCCCTCAGTCCGTCGGTGGACTGGTCGTGGAGTCAATCTATATGTCCTTGGGTCTGGCTCTCTATTTATATATATATATATGTATATATATATATACATACACCGATAGGCAGATATTTGTGTGTGCGTGTCACAAGATACTCGGTCTATCTCTCATACGTGTACACGTCTGTGTAAGCCGGAGAGGCATCCTGCTCTTTGCTGGGCGGCTCAGCGTCGTCAATGAATTGTGTATCTATCATTTGGAGAGCCAAAGAAGTCCTCATGGAGATTTGGTTTTAGGGTTTGGGGTGTTGAGTTTAGGGTTTACGGTGAAGGCAGGACGATGTGCTCCGCCCCCCTGAAGACGCCAGTGCCAAGGACAAGTGGAGGGCCACGATCAAGGATGACAGGCAGCGCTGCACCAACGATCGGGGTTAGGCTACTGCCAGCGTCCGGTTCTGAGTATCGACCCATGCTGTTTTCACGGGCCCAGCGCACGGCGCGCATGAACTCCCCGCCATTTTTTGGAAGCCCCAAATCCACCTCGCTTCCTACCTCCCCAAAGCCCCGGAATCTAAGCATCCTTTAACATGCGAGGCTCAGGGGGCTTCATAATTCAAGGAGCCTGGAAAGCCTCGTATATTTCAAGCCCTTTAACGGACAGCTCCTTCTTGTAACAGGCTTTTGGACAACACCCACAAGTCGAAGCTGAAGCGCCTGCCTCAGAGACGGCTTTCAGTGCTCTTTTGTTTCGTAGGGTCACATGAGGCAGATTAGAAAGGTTCCATTCTATAGGATTTTCTGTCAACGATCTATTGGCTTTCACAAAAGTTGCATGGCATGCTTGTGCCTGTGTGTGTGTGTGCGTACTCGTACCCCAACAAATCCACTTGTTCTTTCCCTTTGCTCCGAGATTTCTTCGTATCTTACAGGTACGGGACTTCCGACGGCGACACCTGGGCTGACAAGGCGTCAGAGGATCTGCTCAAGGCCTCGTTGCTTCAGCGCTCCTATAGGAACTGTTTCTCATGCTCGTCAAAAAAAGCCTCCGAGCCCAAGTCCAACAAGGCATCAGCTGCGGGTTTCTATAAGTATATGGGTAGTTCTCTAAATTAGGGTCCCTTAAGGGGTCCTTTTTTATAAGGGTGCCGTACTCTGCTGGGGACCTAAAAAGGGACCCTGCTTTAGAGAACTAGCCGCAGTATAAGAGAAGGAGGTCCGTCTCATTAGTGTGCAAAGGTCGCCTTCTGGTGCCACTGCACCACAGGTCGGCAGAGTGAAAATGCATCCGAAAACCCAATAGCCAACAGTCATCGAGGCCCCTACGTACAACCTTGTAGCCGTATCCGGAATTCTTAACAAATCATTACAGCATCCTTTCTGAGATGATTCTGCAAAACCGTCTAAACACCCGGAATGCCCTGAAACAACACCTACAACGCCCCATAGTTTATCCCTAACCCCAATCCCTAAACCCGGCCCTACACCGTAAACCCGAATTTCTAAACCACAAGCACTAAGCCCTCTCGCCACAAACCCTAAACCCTAAACCCAAAGGCAAAAATACCCACAAGCACTAAGCCCTCTCGCCTCTGGAGGTGAAAGGGAAGGGCCACCTGGCAGCAGATGTTCGGCACGTGTCGAGCCTTGTGAGAATTCTTGTGTCCCTAGACCCTGAGTTTACCCTAAACCCTAAGCCCTAAATCCGTGGCTTAGTCCTGGAGTGTGATGAAATCAACAGTCTACTTGTACGACCCTTGCAACGTGGAACACTCCTTGTTGCCGATAGCATATGCCAAAATTATGACAAGCCTGGTTCTAGGTATACAAGGCCTCAACACATATCCTCGACTATATATGCCCTATACAGAACTGTCAGAAGGAACCGCTGTGACACCCCTATAAAGCCGTATTCCGATCTCGTCGAGCCACTAAAGAGAACCCAGACAGTTGGAACATGGATTCAGGATGTTTAGTGTTCGGATTCGCTTGTGTCATACCTGAAGGGCATGAAGATCATGATGTTCCAACTCTCCGCCTTCCTACTTTCGGTCAAGCCTCAATAATTACCAATATTGTTCCGCAGGGTTCCCTATTATCTTTATTCTATAAAGGAGCCCAAAACCCTATTTTAACTTTCCAATTAGAGGCCCTTACATATTGTCTCCGTTTTCGGCAGGATCCAGTAAGCCTGACCTCCCGATCGCCGAGCTGAAGATGAAGCTGCACTCGGCACAAAATTTAAAACCAACTGGAGCCCTTGCATAGTTTAGGGACATGCATACGGAACCCTTATATAGTTTCGGGATATGCATATGGAGCCCTGATGGAGAATGCACCTACATTCCTTATGCTCTGTGCCGAAAACACGGGATCCTCTTCTATATGAGGTTTCGTGGCATCGAAGGTGCTGATAATTGACCCTAAACCCAAAACCCGTAAAGCCCTAAACCCCCACACCCTCAAACCCCTCCCCCCCCCCCGCTCCTCAGGCTTCCGAAAAGAAATGGCGAAAAAGAAGCGAGCCTCCTGGAAAGGCACGGTTTAGGGTTTAGGATTGTAGGGGTTTAGCAAAAAAGGGTTTAGAGGGTTTAGGGTTCAGCTGCAGAGAGTTGGTTTGTTAGATTTCGGGCCTGAGGGTTTTTGTGGGTAGTGCCGCCGTTTCTCTTTCTAGCTTGGGGTTGGTTCAGGGGTTCAGGGTTTAAGGTTCTTCACCCTAAACCGTCTTCGGTTCAGGGTTACGGTTACGGGTTCTCATGCCTTGAGCAAGACTGAGTGATGGTTGGTGTGGCAACTTTAGGGTGTTGTGCAGGGTGTTTGGGCTGGAGCTTACCAGCAACGAGGCTTTTGCCTAAGGGCTCGTTCACGGTAGCGAGAACTTTGCAAGGTTTGTGCCGCAAATCTGTGGTTTTCGGAAGCCGGGGCAAGGACTTGGCACGACCTGGGTACAGGAGGCCAGGGCCCTGAGATGCTGGACACATCCGTGGTCCTTGCTGCCACTTTGATAGAGGAGCGCCCGCCTGTACCGGAGTATACCAGAGTGACAGGAAGGCATGCATTCAGGCACTGGCCTCGGAACGTGACGCAAACCTCAGTGACGGGCGTCGCCAGAGCCGAGTGGCTGCATGGATCAGTGTCCAGGATGCTTTTGAACACCGCACATTTCCCGTTCACTGCGGCTGCACGGGTTTGTAGGGATACCGTTTCGTACAGCTTACGTGTGCGTGTGTGTGTGTGTGTGTGTGTTTGTTAAGCTGGCGGCTGTTTGTTTTTGCAGGCTTCAGGGGTTCAGGTTCTTGATTCGAGCTGGAGGATGTGTGAGGGTGGGGGTTACGACTACGATTTACTACGGATCTCCGAAGGATTGGTTATAATCTCCCATAAAATTATCCCCAGGCCCCCCAAGCCCTTATGACAATCTCGTGAGGCCCCTATCTGGAGAGGTTGTCCCGGGGGTTTCCTGGCGGTCTCCTCCTGGTCTCTTCGTGGTAGCCATGGTCGTTGTGGTGCTCTACCACTGTTCGGGATCTGTAAAAAAAGGCGCTGGCATAGTGGCTCGGTCGTTGGGAGCTCTCTCAGGTTGAAAAGGGTTACGGCCAGGGTCTGTCTCCCCATAGGCCCCTAGGTAGTTCCTTTTTGGGTTACCTTGTAGAATTCTAAGCATAAAACATAAAAAGGAACTACTTAGGGGCCTATGGGTACTTTGGCTTGCAGATTTCACCCCGAAGCAGGGTGCAAGTATAACGGGCCACGTTTTCGGGGCCTTGGAGGTTGCAGCTGGTGTGACTTGCAAGTATCTACGGGGTGACTCTGCTCACAGATTCATTGGCTGAGCTATCTTCTGGTGCAGACTCCGAAACCCAAAGCCTCAAGCCTTAAATCCTCAATCCCTTTACCCTAGGCCCTAAGCCATGATTTTACCGTTTCGGAAGCGGTGCAGTGGTACGTCTCCTGAGCCTGGGTTGTTGCTTAGTGAGGTTTCGAAAACCCGAACCCTACCGCTACCTTTTGCCACTGCTGCAGGGGGCGGCTCGATCGACCAGGGGGTCAACTCCATACCGTCCATCAGCGGATGATATTGCTTGCGGTCTTGGGTTTAGGGTTTAGGGTTTTTCTTGTTTAGGCGAAGTGTTCAGGGGTCATGGACATAGCATGGCTGCTTATGAGAACTTAAGTCGGGGTTCAATGTAGCCGTGCACACTAAGACTGACTGTACTCCTTTAAGTCGCATCCAGTCCAAGTGTGATGCAGGTGTAAGACCTGGGCTAGAAATATTCGTTAATATGCTTTTTGGTATATACGTTTTCTTAGTATTCGTTAATGCTTTTTGGTATATACGCTTTGTTAGTATATGGTTATAGTACAAGACACCCCAAGGCCCTATTTGGGGCTCTGACGGTCGTCTGACCCGACACCCATGGTGACTCACCGGGGTGCTGTTCCGAAAGCCTTAAACCCCACAGATTCGCGGCATTTGGGCGGAGAGTGCTTAGGATTTGTTCTATTTTGCTGCGTTAGGCCTGTTCAGGCTTGTGTGCAGGCTTTTTGTGACATGCTCTACCACGTTGAGAAGAGTTATCTGAATCGGATGCTCGCGTTGCTAAGTTTTTCATCAAGCCTTTGGATACGGATAGCATTATATAGTATTGTCAGTTCTTGTCACCTGTTGTTCGAGATTGACGTACCACGCGGTTCATGCTCTTTCGGTACACAGTTTATAGCATTCGTACTGCCCTACTATCAATGAAAAATCAAAGCGAAACTATCAGTTTCTATCAGGAGGTTCTCATCATACAGCCTAAACTAAACCCCTGTATCCACGAGTCAGATCGCATGCCTAAACCCCACGCCGTTTTGTCGCGCAACATTCTTTAGAGGCACGCAACCGCCCGAACCCTTTCTCGAAAATGTACCGGCCTCTTCATCCGGCAGGCTACATGCTAGGGCTACATGCTAATAGTATAGGGACTACAAGAAGACACATTGCCAGCCTTGATTGATTCAGACCCTGTAGTACCTCAAATAAGTCTTCAAGCCTACAGGAACTGTTCACGGGATGATTCTAGAAGAGCTTTCGGGTCCACACCGGGAGCGGCTGAGGCTGGATGACAGTGATGATGAGTGAGGTGTTCTTGGCACCTGGCCTGTAGGGTGGAGGCAGGATTCTGTGCCGCCGGTCGCCTCCCCATATATTTCAAAGCTATATCAGTTAAATCAAATCTCAAGGCCGGTTCTACAGCCGCGGTGCACACATTATACTCTAGTTTATGCTGATACTATACTGTACTTGTTTTTCTGCTTATACAGAACTACCAGTAAAGGCACAGCCCAGAGGCTACTCGGTTGTCGACGGCTTTCTTAGTTGCGACCTGTTTTGAAATGTGTTGAATTGAAGAAATGACTTGTTTTCTCCGAGACTCCTATAAACATGTTACTTAGATGCTCTGTTTCTTGAAATGTGTCGAATAACTAATGATCCTTTTTGCTCCGTAAATCCTACAAACACTTCAAAAGAGGCCCTCAACCCTAAAGCCTAGCCCTGCAATGCGGGCTCGTCCTTGCTAAGTGGGAGGGAAAGAAGCCCTAAACCCTAAACCCTACAAAACACTGTAAAAAAAGAGGCCTTTAAACCCTAAAGCCTAAGCCCCAAAGCCGAGGGAGCCTCTGGGAGGGGTTTAGATCTCTGCCTGGCGAGCCATAAGCGGCCCGGCTCATTCAAAGAGAACGGCCTGGCTCGTGTGGCAAAGCTCTGGCGGGGAGGTGGGTTTTTAGGGATTAGGGATTAGGGTTTAGAGCTTTTGGGGTTTAGGGTTTAGGGTTCCGAAAAAAGCAAACTCAACAATGGGGTTAAGAGCTCATTCATGTAGGGGCCTGCATAGATACCCATACTGTGTGAGAGGTTCCGAGAAAAGCAAAATGCAGCAAGGGGTGTTTCAGGGTTTTGGGGTTTAGGGCTTGGCTTAGGGCTGGGGGCACTCTAGACCAAAGCCCTAAAGCCTAGCTGACGGCCTGGGGGAAGTAGTATGCAGGTTGCTGTAGAGCTAGCAGTCATCCATGTGGGCTTGTTCTACACCTACTTATCACGACCGATTCCACGGAGCCGAGAGTACCTAACAACTCGGCCTTTCCTATTATGATTATCAGGTACTTGGACCCTTAGGATTATACTGTTATACCTTCGAGGAATTCACATGTAGCCGCAGGATGTTACCATCAGTAAGCTGGGGCTCATTGTCGCGTCTGAGTACGTGTAGCGTGGTACCCCGCAAGGCCCCAAGGCCTTCTTACAGGGCTCGGGGACGTCGTGAGCAGGTTCTCCTGTGCTCTAGTCGGCATTTCTGATGTCTGGGTTTCGGTGCGTGCAGTATAGTCCAGCCCAGACGTACATGCCAAGCCCTAAGCCGAAAGCCATGTGAAGCAGGTCTCCTTAAAGGGTGATGACACCTAGGCGAACTGCTAACTCTGGAGTTCCTAGTCAAGCTCCAATGGTACTTCGAGCTGTGGCAGTTGAGTGTAGCCAACTAGAGTGTGCAGCTTTCGGACTGTGGAAGGGCACCTCCCTGTCAGAAGAACGGCTGCGTCTACCCACTCAGCCACGATAATGCTGAAAAGCAGAGAGCACTGATAGCAGTGCCGTCAAAGGGCAAGAGGAGGGGCTCACAGTCAGGACTCCAAGTCGCAGCACCCTGTCATCTGAGCCGTTGAATTGTATATTCCGCCTAAATGACAACCGAAGCCTCGGATGGACTTCCGTTCTCGCTGCTTCAGACACGAGGAGTTGGCCATAAGACATGTAGCAACGACAATGGCACCCATGTGGAAGTGTGCAAATCAGAGGCCCCTCCTTTTCTGTGAGACAAAGTCAAAGACTTCTCGCTCTGACCGGTGCCATGCGCATGCAAAATGTCAGCGGACTTAGTCGCGTTGTTGGGGTTCAGTTTTGGCTGCTTGACACAACCCTTGTAATGATCAAAGGGAGCACCATTATAGACCCCAGTCAGATCGTAAAGCTCCTTAAACCCGAAGTCATGGGCCCGAACCTCCGGAGTTCGGATTCAGGTGTTTCTGGCTATGGGCGGGCTGCAGGCTCTACGGTGTGCATAAGGGCTTTGGTCGTTTTTTGTTTCGGGGTCGTGCGAGACGGGGTTTGGAGCCCAGTCTTTGAGAGTCTTCATTCGGCTCGTGTGGGGGTTCGCACTCGGTCTTTTAGGGTTTCCAGAGAGACAGAACGACAAAAATAACCCTTGTCGAAAGCTGAAAGGAACACCCTAAATCCTCGACGCAGCTTGCTCTTGTCTGCTGAAGCCGAGGTGAAACGTGAAGTCAAGGCCTGCATATTTCGGGGCTCATGGCCACAATTAAGGTATAGTGGTTTGGGCGTGAGGAGCTGCAATTAGAAAGATCTATAGACTCTAAACCCCAAGCCTTCTTCTAGTATAAGGGGCCTAAGTGATTACCAACACTATTGCGGGGGTTCCTTATATGATAATTGTAGTATAAGATGCCCCCCCCAAGGCCCTTTTCTAATTATCACGGCCCCTATGTCAAGTACTTTGATCTTTGAGCTCGGGTCTCCTTTCTTGTTGCCAGCTTTAGAAGAGTATCTTCTGGGTAGTTCTCTAAATTAGGGTCCCGTTTAGGGTCCTTTTTAAAAGGGTGCCGTGCTATTCCGGGAACCGAAACAGGGACCCCAATTTAGAGAACTACCCTTATGTCTCTAAGCCCTGTAGGTTCCCCCAGTAGTGTCCTTTTGCCTTTTTTCGGGGGTTCCCTGATTAAAACCAAACAGTATGAATAAGGGTACCCGCGTACCCTTATTTTTAGGGGGCTACTGGGGAACCTAGATGTTAGTGCCCCTGGATTTACAGATCTTGGTTCAGTGGCATTTGCCGTCTCGGTGTGTGGAACTACCGGCGGGCGGGGCGCTTCGTTGACACATCGAAGCATGTCGAGCATAGTGATTTGAGGACAAGGTTTTTTGGGTCATGCCCAGACGACAGGTCGACAGTCTTGTGTTGGATGACATCAGGAGAATTCTTACATCGATGCATGGGTTCAAGGAGAACCAGGTCCAGAGAAGTCTGGAAGAGCCCAGATCTGCAAGCACCGCATGCTTCAAAGTTTTCAGGGGTCTCAAGACAGTGGAAGTCGACCAGATCCACCAATTGAAACCGACCGACTGCTGCTTGTTTTTCCTTGTTCAGAATATCGAGGTTTGACCCCTTCCCCAAACCTCCTCTAAACCCTAAACCCTAGGCCCTAGACCTTCTTCACGCTGCAATGCGGGCTCGTCCTAGCTAGGTGGGAGGCAAAAATACCTTCTTCGCGCCAACAGGCCCTAAACGCCCTAAACCTGCACGTGTAAGATTCTAACCCCACAAACCCTAAACCCCAGAAGCTATGAATCTCGCCTGGCATGTCCGAGCTGTGAGAGCCTAAACCCCAGAAGTTTAGGGTTTAGGGATTTGGGGTTTAGGGATTTGGGGTTTAGGGTTTGGGATGTAGGGTTTAGGGATTTAGGGTTTAGGGTCTGGGATGTAGGGTTTAGGGATTTAGGGTTTAGGGTTTGGGATGCAGGGTTTAGGGATGTAGGGATTAGGGATTTCGGGTTTAGGGTTTGCGATGTAGGGTTTAGGGATTTAGGGTTTGGGGTCACCTTACTTCCCTGCCCGGAAATTGCACGTTGCTCGCTATAGGGATAACACGGGCTGAGATCACAATGCAGGGCTGCTGATCTATTCTCGGTGTCGTCACACCGCAAAATACGTAGAACCCCGTCGTAAAGACCTCTGTGACAATTCCACAACCAGGTATGTATGCAATAATGCACCCTAAAGCTGTGGTTGGAGAGGCCATGCTCTCCAAGTTGGACCCAGATGGGCCAAGGCTGCGTTCCAGGGTCTAGGAGTCCAGGCATCCTGTTCCGCATCATCTAGTTGCATGTACCCAAAGGGTCCAAGTACTAGTATAGTATGCACTTTTGGGGCCCAAATAGCTACTATAAAGGTACTTGGACCCTTTGGGTATACAAACCCGGGCTCCTGTGCTGGAATGGTTGTGAACTGCGTTCACTAGCGGTTTGGGACTTGAGGCTCTGATTATGCCTTGGGCATCAAGGGTAGCTCAGAGGCTGCTCCGTTCTGATGGATGGGATTTCTGTATGAATGTTCCCTTGAGAGCCGGGACCTTTGGCAACATGTGTCCTATGGAGACTGAGTCGAACAGCTGCTCGTGACCCCTTTCTCTCTCCCCAATGGCTATTCTGTTGCAGACGTATCAACAAATAGACGCGGGCATTCTGTGTGCTTTATGCAAGTTGAACAGATGTACCGGCACTTCAGCACCTGAACTTTCCTCTCACTTTCGCCCATTGCTACACTTCCCCCTTGGGATCAGGCGTCGTCGCTCTGTGGAATGCTTTCGTCATGCTTGCCTGTACAGAGCATACAGGTCTCGGAGAGACAGGTTCCAATCTGTAGCAATGATCCCCAAACTGAACATCCCAAGAGCCCCATGTAATTACCTAAATACTGCAGTGGCAGCTGGATTACATCGTCGAACCTACAACCGGGGAACTAGAGCGTTAAACCCTAAAGCCTCCTAGCCATGCGAGAGACAAAAAACCCAAGCCCTATAAGTCTGAGATGCCCCTGCCCAGGCTCATCGC